>JAARMF010000034.1:7514-17535 GCA_022844705.1 Toxascaris leonina | reverse complement strand
CACCGTGTTTATCTTCAAGTGCCAGTAGTTGAATATGGCAAAAAATATACTAAACATTTACAACCGTGTGAGCTATTGTAATCAACGGCGAATTTTTAAAAAATTGAGTGAGGCTTATCAGTTATCTTGCATTGTGTTTTCGACACCTAAAGGCTCACTCTTATCGTGGATTGCGCTCTTACTTTCTCGAATTGGCTGTCGTTCTCATTTGAGAAACTGTCAGTGCATGTTGCCTCAAAGGATAATTTTTCTGGGTTGTGCGCATTCCAAGCGACGGAATGCGTACTTCTGTAATGGATTAGTTCTGTGACTATGTAATCTAAGAGTGTATAGCAATTCCTAACATTTGATCGAAACCTTGTGCATAGTCTTGGGTGGTAATTTACCTGGCAGTTATTGATGCTTGATTGTGCTTTCACTAAACTCAGGCTGCCAGGTGAGGAGTCATCCTTCACAACAATCCATATCCTAAACAAGACACTGCGCACTGACACAGTGGACCAATTGAACGCATCCCAGACGGCAGAGTTTCTACCGGGTCATCAGCTATTCTCAACTCGCTGCTCATAAAAGTGATTGTTCGGAAAGTACAAGATCGATTCGAGTCTCTCGTTCTATGGAGCACATGGTCGTTTGAAGCGTAGTTGACCGAAATATGCTGACGGTCAGAGCAATTGTCACTCTTGATGAAAATGTCTACTTTTGTTTCTTATTTATTTCGTTGGTGTTCGTCCTCCGCACCGCGTTGGTGAGAAACATACCGCAATAAGCAATCCGCCTTTGCAGGCAGCAGACTTTGAGATCCGTCGGATGTTAAACATATATGAATGCGTCGGATGAAAACTGGGCAGGATTATTTCAAATATTTCTTTCTCAATCCCTTTATTTAGAGCCATAGCAGTCAGTGAGAAATTGTTTACTGGATTTCATGCCACTGTGTCTGCAGATGACAAAATGAGTCGTTAATATCTTCAACTAGCGTTCTTGATCTGCTTACCTTTTGACGAAGGCATTATTTGTTCTCGTTCGTTTCCCTGTAGCCGTTCTTCTACAGCTTTCACCAGCTCCACCTCGGCCCACTCATTTCCTGCATTGCTGCGCTTCATTGTGCACCTACTGCATTTTCTTTGTTGTGTTTGTTCGCAGCTCCAAGTTAATTTCCGAAACGAAGTATAAAAGTGCAACTCTGGACATAATATTACTGCTCTTCGAAATCAAATTCGGTAGCTGCACAAACCGGAAACAAGTAACGAAATTCCGACACGACAGATGAATATTTTGCAGAAGATCTCATGAGCATGTTTCTTCCCTTTTTTAATACTATATTTAAGATGGAAGCCTTTCTAGTTCGAGGTTCTACGGCTGTTTGAAATCGTCTGTGTCTGTATTCTACTCTATGACCGAATGATGACCCCGCTATACTTTCTGATTTGCCGCAACGAATAAAAATGGTCAATTTTGTTGCCGAGGATTTATCATAACGTATAAGCGAAATTGGGAGAAGCAAATGGTGACGTGGAACAAATTTTCAACGCAATGAGCTCTTACAAGCTGCATGGACATAGAATGTAAACAGAATATTTAAGGGCATTCATTCAAGAACATACCAAGGCTTAAGCTAATCTATAGTGGTAGCGATGGTTGGATATTATAGAGTGTACATTCCGCTGCATTTCACCGCATACTGCCAGAAGGTATCGTTTCGCTGACCACATTATATTACCTTTCATTCGTCACCTGTGGGTTGAACAAGAAACCGTATGCTCTCAACTTGCCCGGCGTAATGAGATCTTTCTGAGAAGGTCAATTCATGACTGTCGTCTTAACAAATAGCTCTATCAGCCGAAAAGTTCTGTACCAAAAATCTTCTGCCCGATCCCCGGTTTGTTCTCATATTCTTCTCTTGCGTAAGACTTCGTTTACGCGGAACATTAACCGTCTGTCATTCGCATATTGTGATGAGCTGTGTATTCAGCTAAGCAAAAGTAGAAACCGGAAATGATTAGCAATTTGGTACTCCCGGCAGCTCCATCTGGCAGTAGCATACGGACACGCTGCGACATATGTTGCTTGTCGACGGCATCGATAGCAAGTCGAATCGCTCGTTTGTATTTATATTTGCATATGCACCTGATCTTGTTATGTGGGAAGGGACCTAAAAATTAGATTATTGAGCTCGTTTTTTTCAACAAACAACTGAGCACCGTCTACCATAGAACGTTTCCGTAAGGAGGCTAAGGGAAGAACATTTCGAGCACTTGCAAATCAAAAATGGCGTGCAGAATTTCGCAACAAGTTCAAGTGAAGACGACTGTTTCATCATCAGTGAAAACATTATCTAGAAACCATTTTTAGGCTGCAGCATTCCCTTTCTGAGCTAGTTCTGCAACACTGAGTCAACATTGGTAAGACATGAGGAGGAAGTAGCGGGCGCTGTCATCGTTATTTTCTCATCATGTCTTACCAGTCGTACTTTGTACCTCATGTTATGGACCTGATGATCTTCGAACACCAGCAATCAGATTAGAAGTGGCATTATTTTGGACGAGGCTGTACATATATGCATAGTTGATGAAGCTGTACTGACAAACCAGCAGCATTTCGAAACATGCGCAATATCTCAGCCGTAGAGCATCTGCTCGGAACGAAGACCATGAATGTTCGAAATAATAAGCAGAACGCCTATTTTAGTGTTGATCAAATAATGCTCACTTTCATAAATTATAATATCTGCGTCTGTTACTTGTGCGCCTCGATGTAATACTTATTTCTAAAATTATTTTGATCAAAGCAGTTGAATTTTTCTCCATCGCCGTGCCAATCTGATTTCCGTATTTGATAGTTTCAGCGAGAGATCGTTGATTTTCACACGATCACTTCACCAGCTGGAGTATTCAATAAGACGCCAAACCAGCAGCAGTGCTACTGGGTTACCCATGGTTTCGGATCATTTTCCATCAGTCTCAACAGAAAGAAATCATGTGGAACTATCGTTATGCCACGGCATGGTCAGCTGTATGTCGAAGAGAAAGAAACACTCTTTGGGTGACATATAAAGTACACTAGTTAATTGGATCATTCGAGAGGATAGTGACAATCGATAGAGCGAAGCCGACTCGATTGCGAGTTGAAGTTTTTGAAGATGTGATGGAATTGTTGCGACTCTATCCATTATCAACACTGCTCCTTTTCTGTCCAAAGAGGTGTTCTCATTTCGCAACACTTCCTCTCTGAAAGTTTTAGCGCCGTCGTAAATATTGTTGCTGTTGATACGAATGCTATCAAACAAGAAAACAAACCAAGCTGATTTGTTGAAAACTTGAAATGGCCGCTCCACTTCCCACCTGATACGTCGCCACTGGCCGTCAGTTGCACCTTCGACGGAACAAGCAGCCCGGATTGGAACGTTATGGTTTTGCAAGTCTCCCGTCTCTGTTTACTTACCGTTACCATCAAAACACCAGTATCCAGAAAATCGGAATCTAAAAAATTTGAACACTGGAGCAAACCATGCAATAACACTAACAAAAATAACACTGCGATTTGGTCAAAAAATTTTGTCGTGATGGAGGAAGAATGCGTATATTTGCATACCATTTTTCAACGTATCTCCTCTTCTGAGAAACGTATTGCGCTTTGATTATGCCTAAAAAATACAGCACTTGCCTAATTCATCGGCACACATCGTCACTGAACTAATCAATTTTGTACTCTGACGACGTGGCGGTCGGCTGCATGTTGACGCTCTAACCTTCTGAGATTTTGCAAGGTGTCTCCATCTCTTTGTTAAAGGTTGATACGAGATGCCGCTGTGTCAGTGTTTTAAGAGAAGTGCTGTTTAGCAAATGCGTGAAGCTTTATCCATGGGACTCTAAATTCACGACCGGAATTGAAGAAACCCAAGTGCAGAAATACTGAAAACGAATGACGATTGCATAAAAGTGGTATGGTAGAGTCACAGCAATCAATGAGAATCACACACGCAAACATGATGCCGAGGTTTAGGCAGAAAACATGACAGTAAGTACAACGTACGATTTTACATGGTCATGGAGCATTGGACTTACGATCACAGACTTGAATGAGTAGTCTTCGCAATAGTGAGCAGGATATACCTGTGACTGCCTTCCTAAAGCAGCTGCTAGAAGCGAGAAAAAGCTATGTACTATAGTTTATCATCACGCAATTATAGGTGATGCTTGACATAAAAATGCCATCAAAGCATTAGCTGAGTTATACGACGAGAAATAAGAGCTCAACTGGGTCAAGAAAAATGTCTTCTTTTTTGATTATGATGAGTTGAGTCATGCAAGAGGTAGGCGAGAGAGGAGAAATGTCTTACGTTTCTAATATCACAACGTTGGTGATGTACATCGACACAATTTTTTGAAGAAACTGCCAGCGATGCAGGAAATATCTAGAGGTGACCATGGGTAACCAAATGGTCATTTATAGTTTCCTTAAGAAGTTGTAACCTAGCTGTCTATTAGTAAAGAGCACCGCATACTGATTAACTGCCACGGCGAGCGCGTATGAGGCATTACACAGAAGCCGAAAGAAAGAGCGCTACGCAATCCGTTCACTATTCATTGACAAGCCGTGATGATCGCATTCCTCACTGCGAGGTGAAAGAGTATTGAAATTAGGTCACTACTGCACACGTACAGTCTGCTCTTTCGTGATGGGTATAATTCGCAGCCATCACGTCCCTTTCAGTTATTATCACAGCAGTCACGCCTATCAGCCTCGAAAAGCTGGAGCCTTCCTAAAGTTACTCGCAAGCCGCGTGAACACAGTTAACATGGATGAACCATCTCGACAGGAAGTTAAATTCCCCTTCACTCTCCCTTCAGACGAACTAATGTAGCTGCGAAATAATTAAGAATTGTCCTTGCGAAATAATTAAGAAACCATCAAACCGTTCCATAAATTTAAAAAAATCGAGCATGGATAATAACTGAAGTTAGGAGTTAAATTCAGCTTCTTCAAGTTTGCACCCCTCTAAATATGAGCGAAGGGGAAGCTGATGAAGAAGTAGTCGCGACTAGTGTTATGGATCGTTTGCTCATCGACGGCATTAGCTGCACCAAGCTGATCGGTTCGTCTTTAATTTTTGATGGGCAGTAGATCATATTTCTCACACTACAACACTTAGTGTCATCTAATCGAATTAAAACTGAGCAATCGCTACGCTCGATGCTTCGAAGTCTGAAGTCGATAGCAACGGAAAAAAGGAAGCTGCATGAAGAAAATGGCATGGTGCTGAGCTTCGTAGCCCAAGTAAACAATTCACAACGTTACGACACATATGAGTGCAGCATGCGATTGCTACAAACAGGCTTCTGGAAATCTCATGCAACAGCTCGTTCGGTGAATTACGGTGCTGTGGACTCAAATAAGGTGCCTTTTTTGGCAGATGCATGCACGGAGACTCAAGAAATTCTTGCAGGCAAATTTTGATGAATTCACTCACAGCTCGGTTAAAACCAAATTCCATTGTTCCATTATAACTCTTCACTTCGTTTTGAAATGAAAAAGCTGGCGAATTAATGAAATAAGGTTTTGCCATCCATGGTGGTTGCAGGAAAGGGTNGAGGAATGGGTGCTTATTCAACTGTAAGGTTAGCGTGGAACGAAAGAGTGAGGAGACTCGTTGCAGTCAAACTAGTTGATAGAAGGTTGGTCATGCAAGTCTGTTTTCTTATTTGAACGCTTATTTAGATATATCCAAACGACCGCATCTTGAAGTTCACAGACCCTCACGTTATGGCGCGCAATGATTGTTGGAAGGACCGCACAACTGCATGCGTTTTCCTGCAGTCACAGTTCAGCTCGAGCGCATACGTCTAGCAGCAGTCATGTGCTACCACACCACAGCGTATCGCTTTGATGACATCAAAGCAATTTTAGTGAATATTTTTGAGACTCATCTTTAAATTGCTCGTTCGAAAGTTTGCAGTTCGTTGGTGCAGCAAATGACAGGAAAGAAGCATCCACTTGAACGATTCCTTTGCCAATCGACGCGAATCATCGCATCCTGAAAACTCTAAAGTCGAGATTCTCCACCTCTATTTACGTTCTCTAGACACAGAACATGTGAATGCTAGACGAAGGATACGATGAAACCAAAGTGACATAAATCTGAAACTCGGAGAATATTCATTTGGCAGACGAGACGAATTTTCTGCCAGAAAAATTTACGTCCGGACAAATCACTTTTGAATTTTGGCTATATTATTCCTTCGGTTTGGAAAGTGATTTTCTTGAAATATATCGGACGATAATCTTTTGAGGGGAATTTCGTTACGATTGGGTGATCAGTTATCGTTGTATTTAGAGAATTATTGAGAGTTCCGTAGAAGAAGATTTCATGCCATGAAATGCCTCTCTCAAAACAAATTCTCTTGCAAAAAAAACTTCAATAAGATGCGTAACTATCGCGACCAATTACATCTGAAATTGTGGAATCGATGATTCAGTCAAAAACATTGCCATAATCGGTTTCAGTCGAAAGCAGTGCCAATTGCTGCAGCTTGAATATGTTCGTGATGTCACAGTTTGATTGCATCCACTGCTATCTTTCTTTCCCGAATCACGCGGCACTGTTAGTATCCATAATACATCTTAGGGAGAACGAGATACCTTCCAAGAACCCCCTTTGTTTGGGCACGGCTCCCAAAACCTGTGGTTCATTAAGCCACCCACTATTCCAAAATGACGTTTTTTCTCAAAAGTGGGCATTAACGCGTTCCACCTTTCTGTTTTCTGTTCATAATTCAAGTGGCTATTAATTGGGGGAGAGAAAAGGCTTCAAGGCCGTGTTAAGCAGGAATTCCTATATATGAGGCTCTCATAAAGTGATCGGAAGAGGGCATTGCCAAGTCACAAACCCGAACTCTTCGTCCAGCAAATTGCTACCAAGTTATAGAATAGACATACATTGTTAAAATTCGTCAGTAACACCACTCGACGGGCTATGCAGAAACGTCAATCCGTGGTGAAATCTTCTGTGACTAGGATCGCATTTGCCGGCTGTTCCCTCCAATATGTTTGCTTAATCGCCGACCCAAATGCTCGCAGTCGAAAACGGTGCGTATTTATTACTGATTTCTATTTCAGTTCTAGCTTTGAGTTCGTGATACGTTTTCTACCACGAGAGTTACAAATGGTGCGGATTTTGAACAATAACATTATCAGAGTATTCGATGTAAGTGATAAGTATCTTACATATCCCATTTAGAGGTACATAAAAATATTCGATTTCTCCTTATGATGTGAGGTTAACGTAATACTGCCATGGGGAACTACCCAACTCAGTTCGCCACAAAGTTCTGCAGCGATGCAGGAAAGGCTACAGGGCTTGAATAACGTGGAACGTAGCTGAAGCAAGTAGAATCTTCAGTACACATTTTCCGATCTGACAGTTGAAGAAAGAGAAAAAAACTTTATGAATGCTTCAAAACATTTGTCAGAAAGCAAGTAGCGACGACTCTGTGATAATCGGAACTAATGCAAAAGTTCGTCCCACGTCGTTGAGATATCGAAGGCGCTGGGATGATGATGCGTATCCGCAAAGAAAATGGCACACAACGAAAGGGAGTTGCTGAAGAAGGGTGCTCCCAAATCTGGAACGGAGAAAGCGATGAGGTAAAAAGCGTTCGGAGCACGCACGCGAGAAAACGTTACAAGAGGCGCGATGCACAAGTGTCATGAAGTCATGCACGGTTATCGATATAGAGGGAAGAAGACTGCCTGTGATGGAAGCTATCAACAGGCACTGACGTCGATACTTCAAGCGGCAGTTCGGCAAACCATCCCTGAGATCAGTACTACCGGATTAAGTGAATAACAAAGAATATGCGAGTCCCACTTACAGTCCTACTACGGAAAATGCCTCAGACGGACCTAAAGTGCATGATGAATGATAAAGCGGAAAGCGGTGACGAAATCTGAGAACACACAAAAGCTCTGCCCTCCGAAGTAATCAAGCTATTGCACGGCAAAGTTCTGCAGTTAAATGGAACAATCAGTTAAACGGAATCGCTGAAACTTTATTCAGAGATCACCGACGAAGTTCGTTGCCTCAAAATACAACGCTACTGTCAATGTAGTGGCAATTGATAAGATGGAATATGGATTAGCTATTGAAGATCTAGAAGGCGCAAGTCACTCAAACGCTAGGACACACAGTTGTGCGGCATCAGGCTGATACGGAGCATTCCGTAATAATCAAGAATGACTTCAGTGAGAAGCTGGCCAGGGAAATCAGAAAAGCTACTGGTACTTTCAATACGCTGCAGTTTTTGTCTACAGAATGCTAAGATACACACTGTTTTGTACGCTGTGTCGAACCGGAATCTCACAGTGTCTGAATAGGAGGAACTCAGCGCAGAACAAAGAAAACCTCCATGAAGAATCCTCCGACAGAGACGCAAGACCTATCAGGACGTGCATTAAGCAGTGTGTGTTTTTCGCGTCCCTCAAGAGTCGTGCGGAAGGGTATCGTCTCGTCAAACTCAGCAAAAGTAGTTGCACACTTACTGGTTCCATGTTATCCAGCGAAGTAAGGCCTGACTGGAAGCGTGGCGGGTACTGGTTGGAATAAGTGTTATGAGAAGCGGCATCCGATACACCAGGATGAATGGTATATTCAAAAACTGTAGGAAAATTTTCGCCATGCTAGTCAAAACCGATATTTATGGTATATTCACAGTGAGCGGCCAGATAATGGTATGTTACCGATATTTCCTATTCGATGCACTAAGCATTTGGACTTTGTTGATTTAAGCGGTGCTTCCGTTCTGAAGGCTATTCATAAACTCAAGAACGAGGTCTCATTCACACCATATGGCTTCCCTNCAGTAGAACAAGAATCTCAAGAACAAGGTCTCACTCACACTTGACGGCATCCCCTCACTATTTCTATAACGCACTGCAAGAGTAATCTCATAGCTGCCTAGTATGATTGTTATATGCTCCTTCTCTCGTTCACTTCTTCCTTCTGTTTGAAAGTATGCGTTCGTTTCACCTTTGCTGAAGAAACCACCTGTCACCTCAATAAAAAACTATCGCCCGATTAGTCTGACCTCGTCTGTTTGTAAGGTTCTTGAAATAATCGTTAAAGGTGCATTGATAGACCATTTCACGCGAAACAGCCTTCTGAACCCTGCTCAGTTCGACTTTATTCCTGGTCGATCAACGATGTCACAACTTATTTCGTGCTTAGGCGATTGGGTGTCTTCGATCAATATGACAGTTCAGACCGAAATTGTGCGTATTGCTTATGATAAAGCTTTCGATATCGTCAGTCACGAAAAGCTGCACTTGAAATTGAGGGAATATGCCATCGTCGCCGGCTCGTTTCGAGTGAATCAGAGCGATATTTCCAGTAAAATTCTGAGCTGCACTAAGCTGTATGCTGACGATCTCAAAATTTATCGCCCATTGCATGATCCCACCTATGACCTCCATATTTTGCAGTGATCTTAATGTATTTGTCAACTGGTCGAAATTATGGCACCTAAATGTTTCCCATGAAAAATGTCATGTGCTTTATATCAATTTCCGGCAGGAATATCCTCTCAGATTAGGAAGTGACGTTCTTTCCGTCATAGATGGTGTTCGTGACCTTGGTGTTACAGTCGACTCTAAACTTCAGCGGAGGTTGCAGTCCTCCACTGGTACTGAAAAGTCGTCAAAAATTGCAAACATATTCTCTGCCGCGCCTCACACCACGGATGTATTGAGCATTCCCGAAATGCCTTCATCGCCTACTGCCGATGCATTTTGGGATATTGCATTCTTCTGTGTTATCCTTATTTGGTTTCTGATGTCATGTCATTAGAGAATGTCTAGTAACGCCTCACCCGTATTGCTTCTCGCAATATCTACCGTGGTCCGTTTCAGCCAAATTATGCCGCCAGATGAAAAATCTTCAACTTGGGATCGTTAGAATATCGTAGACTCAGTTTCGATTTGAGACTGTGTTACAAAACTGTGTTCGGCTTTCCCGATATCCCGC
>JAARMF010000033.1:198665-210905 GCA_022844705.1 Toxascaris leonina | reverse complement strand
ATATCCGTAGTCGCCCATCCAAATAAGTTGCTGCGGCCCAGACGTAAAAAGCCAACAATCGCAAACTGTTCAATAAACTCGGGTTGAACTTAAACAAAAATGAGAACAAACCCACTCCGGCAGGAAGCAGCGTCCACATACCTTTTCATTCGCATATTTGAAAACATCGGAACAGATAAACTGAAACTGTGAGAGGAGGGTAGAGAATATGAAATGCAAAAAGCGGCAATAGCAGTGGGAGTTTCATGGCGGGAGTGTAAAACGTGAGCCTTAACGACATCTACGAATGAAACATCACACAGAGCGAGGCGCTGCTGGGTTGAGAGGCTGGTATCACTGAGCCATTCACACATGACGCTTGATGAGGCCGAACAAAAAAAATGCGATCTGCTCACATGCACAAATGCAACTGCGAAAACACCGACTGAGGCTCGAATAAAAACTCTCAGAGAACTACTGAAAAACATGTTCAACACATCTTTCCCAACGAAGAGACGACAATCGCCGAACAAGCTATGAAGGCATCACGGGAAGCACAACGCTCCCCACTGCACGACCTAGTTGTCATTTTATGTGCGCGAAGCTTTGAGAGGCGCGACAGACGGAAAAAGACGTAAAAGAAAAGAAGCGCTGCGTCGATCGGCCCTCGCGCATAATTAGAATGAGACGAGTCCGAAATTTGGGCGTCGGCTAAATGCGTGACGAGCTGTGGCCCGCAGCGGCCTGCTTGCACGAGTAGCTGCCGCAGCTGCACAACAAGCAGTCAGTGAGCTCAGCTCACTCATCACCTCGTTTTCCTCTCCTCTCCTCGCCTGGCCCCCACCCCCTAAGGCACTCCGTTCCTCAACCATCCGGCGCCCTCCCTGCCCTCAAATGCCCATTACGTCGATTGGGCCCCTGATGAACACACGCACGCAACAGTGCTTGCTGGCAATCACAGACTCTCGACAAAATGCGCTCCCCAAACACAACTCGATGACCTAAGAAGCGATCACAATATCCAATGATGGGCATCAATGACACTCGCTGACTACTATCTAAACCCGTCGACGGGTAATAGCTAATAAGTGGAGTGCACATGCTAGCCAGGTTGCCGATAACGTGTCTAAATGCGCTGTTCAATCTTTTCCTTGAGCCCTCCTACCCTAATCTCAATCTCATGAAGCGTTACGCTTAGGTGGAACATCTTTAAACATCGAACGGAAAAGCTGAAACAATTGGAAAATGAACACTATCTCCTGCAAGAAGTCTGGTATCACCCTCAACAAATAATGCACTGTACGTGAAAAAGCAGTATGTGTTAAGTACGGCGCAAGCGTTCGATGCAGCTACCGCAGACGTAACGCTCACACCAACCCTATTCGCCTTGAGATGTCGCTGACGCAAGTCATTAGGACTAACAGTCTTCCTCGAGCAGCAACGGTCGAATGTTCTCTCTGTGCGACAGTTGAAGGCGATGAGATCCCTTGATATTATTATAAAAGATGACGTCTTCAATCCTTTATGCAGTGAGCACAAAGGATGTTTATAGACTGCTATCAGTAAAATAAATCATCGAATTACAGCAATCGTCGTCTCTATTATTAAGCGTCGAATAAAATCAAACGCTCAAAGTGACGATTTCTAAAGCAGTCAGAAATGCTTAGAAAGTATCGGGAGATGCCAGACGTTCCAAAATTTTCAGCTGGAGCTACGCTTTCAACAAGAAATTTCAAAAAACTGGTTTGAATTCCCATTCAACAACAAGAAATAGGCTTGCAACTCTGAATTCCCACCAGGAGATTGGATTAGCAAATGTTGGACTCACAAGCAGCTCTTGTTTTCGCACTGACTATTGCTTTTATCAGCTTCACCGCCGTTTTACCCTTATGAAAGTTTTTAAGTTTTAGAAAATATAACTCTAGTGACATTTTGAGAGCATATATGCCGCAGATAGTTTACAGCTGCTTGATATATTCCGATCGCAGCCTCCAACCGGGAATTTAAAGCCTCCTGTCACTTAATGAAATTCTCGGAGTCCGAGCAGGCCAGGGAATCCAAAGTTGGCAACATGTATTTCGAGGCCGGCAAAAAGAACGACAAAAATAGCGAGAGTGATTAAAAATGATTAAACGATAATAAAAATGAAGATAATGACAATAATGATGAAAAACGAAGTCAGGAAATCCGGAACATGGACACAAAGATGACTATGTCGAGGAGACGCTGTCGCCTCTCAAAGTTGGAGCAAATCGAAGTCTGTGAATATTCGCCATGCAAAAGTGTTCAGTAACGTTCTGCAAGATGTAAACTTTAACGACATAACTGGTCACCGCTGAACGATTATGACCGACCACTGCGATAAGCAAAAGACCATCACAGCCGACAAGAAAAAAAATGCCTTCAAAGATGAGTTTCAAATCAGTTCATCTTTGAATCGTAACCTGAAGCAAGCGTTTAGATGCGTTGAAAGAACGCACTCTGCAATACCGAAGAATTAGGCATTCGTGGAACATCATGAGAACAGTGGCTAAATATCAACGTTTCATGATCGTCGAATGAAATAGAAAGTGCCTAAGAGGCGATTTTGAAAAAATATGGAATTTTATCTTGCTGTTTCCATCTGAATGCGATACCATAGAATGTGATTCTTCATTCGCCGTTTGTTGATTCAGCTGCACAATTCACACCATCGTTCGAAAATCCTTTTCACATACGTTTCGACACAGCATTCTTCAAATCGAATCACTACTAGACATGTTACGAGTAAAACTAACAAGTTTGTGACTTCTCACGTTTAAGACTTCTCTCGAACCGCCGGCAGAAAGCCTTGTTTTTCTTTTCGCAGCAACTAGCACGAAATTCCCTTATTGCAGTCGAAATTTGTTTGTTGTCTTGTTTGGATGAGAAGTCTAGTGGAGCTGCAGTAGTTGGGAGATTTTAATACTTGTCGCAAAATGCTTTCGCAGTTTTCGATGGAGATTTTTGAGGTAGTTGACAAACAGTGAAATGGATGTTCACGACTTGGACCTTGTATAACAGTCAACAATCAAGGGATGAGCTAAACAGCTACACAGACATACACCAACACAAGCAGGCACAAGTAGACACAAGTAGAGACACACAGAAATGCACGAGCACACACCTACGGTGCAGCCGCACAAATACACACACACATGTAGGCATACGGAGGTAGACACAGACACACGGACACATACTGATGCAGAAGCACACATACACCTAACCGCATACATATTGACACTGCACGCGACACGGATATACGCAGACAAAGTGACATGCGCAAGTACATACGAGCACACAGAGACATGTATGAATGTGTGGATACGCACAGACAGAGACAAACACATGTCAACACGAATACATATAGATACATCACTGCAAGTACAAACAGGCATGCAGGCGAAAATACGCACGAATGCACAGACATGCGAGCACGCGGACACATATATACGAACACGCAAAAGTGCAAACACAGACACGAAAACATGCCACTGCACTGACACGTACAGACACAAGCACATGCCTACACCGATGCAGAGAAAGGTGAACGGACGCAGAGAGACAGTCAGTAGGCAGACATATAGGCATCTAGACGTAAGCTTCATGAGCAGCAGTGCTTACTTGTTGATGTCGATTTTGAAAGGTCCTCCAAACAACATGTCTGGCGCGAACGAAACGACTGTGCAACAGNAACGGACGCAGAGAGACAGTCAGTAGGCAGACATATAGGCATCTAGACGTAAGCTTCATGAGCAGCAGTGCTTACTTGTTGATGTCGATTTTGAAAGGTCCTCCAAACAACATGTCTGGCGCGAACGAAACGACTGTGCAACAGACGCGCCCTCTGCGACACAACCCCCACCTTCCCCATGCTCCCCCAACCCCGCAATCGCATCTTCCATCACTGTTTACCGAAAATGCGATTTACAATTGTCTGCATCCTTAATACTTCTTCCTATCTACTATATCGAGCTAATATATTGTCAACGTGATCGTTGTACCGTTGTCGTGTCACTGAAGTTCACCGACCAGCGCTGACGAACGTAACACCGGGAGCCAAAACGTGAGAAGCGCGATTACTTCCGAAGGTCGCTCATAACTGTACAAAATGGCAAACAGATTGTAGAGAAGCAGATTTGACATCATTCAACGCGTAGTCGTCTCCCATAACACCTCCCCTTTTGAGCTATGTAGAATATGTTTTTGTGGGATCTATGCTGTGCCAAGGGAAGGATGGCGAATACTCGCTGAGCGACGTAGAGAGATCACCGGCGGAGGAGATATCGGCATTAGATTGATGGAGTTGACTTCAGAGTAGAAAAATGGTAGATTGTATACGTTGAGGAGATAATTTAACGGCGTCGTACGGTTGCGTCGTTTCAGCTGGTTGTTGTGACGCATCCACAGAAAGTTCCCACATAGCATATAATATGATTTGAATTGCCCATATTGCGTACAACGGTACCAGGAGTGCAGCTGCTTTTCGTTCATCTACAGACTTTGGCGTAGACGGCGTCATTGACCATAAAGTGAGGGCGACGTGCACCACTGTGGCGATTGAACTGCTATTCCATCTATGACGCTGTTGACATCTGGTACCATCAGGTCGAAAAAGATTCGCTATCGTCGTCCCAATAAGTTTTCTACGGGTGATAGATGATACGGTCTAGATGGACGAGATGTTGAGCGGTACGCCATCAGCAAGCTGTGAAGTACGTTGAAAGTCGGTTCTTCACCGTTCAGCTTGACAACTGCATGCTTGAGCGTATCCACAAAGCGTTCTGCTTGACCATTACTTTGTGGGTGGCACGGTGGGGAACGAATGCACGTTATTGCGCCAGCGTGACAAAATCGTCATATGTTGTCGACGTAAACAGCGTGCCGTTGTCCGTAACGAGCGTCTGTTGGTTGCCGAACTGAGCAAAAACCTTGAGGGCATTGATAGTTGCAGATGTAGAAACATGGTTCATGCGGATGATTTCGTGCCATTTACAGTACGCGTCCACGATAACTAGTAACTTCCGTCCAGAGGTTCTGCGAAATCATCATGTACTCGATTCTATGGAGCTGAACTCGGCCTTTACTGGGTTCTTTGCGGTTGCCGATCGATCCATTCTTCTTCTGAACGACGACAGGTGCTGCCCAGTCGGAGTGATCGATGAAGTGACAGCACAGCTGCAGCTAGCAGTCGTTGACCTCCTTTGAGATGCGAGATTGAACAGCATACGGGACAGGACGGCTTCTGGGGAAAAGTGGCTTTCAGTTTGAGGTGCACCTTGGATTTGGTGCAGCGTCCCAATCCTGGCGTGAATACTGCAAAGAATTGCTCCTTAAGGCGCGCAATGAGCGTAGAGCGAAGCTGGTTCAGTGCTGTGGTAGATACATTGCAGATGGAGCCTTCCGCGAGGCGTCAGAAGAGAGGATCATTTTGGGCTATCCCTTCGAGGCCAAGGTTCAACTGGGTACCTGTAACGTAACAGTTACCCCGTGTCCACCAGTGTCGAAGTCACACTTGAAATATCCATGGTTTTTGATATTCCTTTCGTTTGCAGACTTCAGCTTGACATGTGCTGGCAGCTGCCTCAGACGATCGATTCTGAACCAATCTTTGACGTTTAATAAGGTGACGTCGGCCTCAGTGTCTAGGTGCATTTGAAACGTAGGATTTGCCAGCAAATATCGTTGATTGGCGCTACGCCTACTATAATGGTTGCAATGACGCTGACGTTGTTCGTAGTTTTGCGTTTCTTCTTCAAATCCTGCCTTTTCTTCTTCTTTACGGAGTTCATACAAAAGCCTCCTTTCTGACCGATGAGTTTGAAGTCACGACACGTTTTGTTGAGGAAATCGCAGTCCCCGGCCCAATGCAACCTTCCACAGCGGAAGCACGGCGAAGGTGGACCGTTTGCTGTTCTTCTTGTTGGCAACAGCATTGATTTCTGTCTGGAGCTAAAGAACTATCAAGAAGCCTGACATCTTGCCTGATGCTGAAGAACTGCTGGATCTCGAGCGTGAGCTCGTTGAATGTGGTTTATGCGTTTTCTTCCATTTTGCGTACAGCACGCGCATGAATGTCAGCACCTGCAACAATGT
Source organism: Toxascaris leonina (assembly GCA_022844705.1). NCBI lineage: Eukaryota > Metazoa > Nematoda > Chromadorea > Rhabditida > Ascarididae > Toxascaris > Toxascaris leonina. Next base: position 204,812 of record JAARMF010000033.1, on the reverse strand, counting down.
AGAAGCTACAGATCCACATCAGACTTCATCTGTTGGGCATGATGGCGTTGATCTCGGCCATCTCGTGACATCGATTAACGATCCCGGTGTAGTCTTTGAGAGATTCGCCGTTGCGCTATTCTGAGGTAGACCCAGCAACGGGCGAACACTGACATGTTGTGCCGGAACAGATCTCTCAGCGTCTTCGTGGTGTCTTCGACGAAGACATCGCGAGCTCGCTTCGATAGAATGTGGTTGGTGAAGCGGGCGAACGAGGCGGCATCCAGCTTCGAAACGATGAGCCGGACCTTTGTGGCGTCGTCAAGCATGAACCCGTCTGTGGAAATGGCGGCTTCGTAGGGGTTACACCATACGTCGAACGTGCATCTGCTAGCTGGGTCATAAGCGAACTCTGGCGGTCGCGCCAGTAGGGAGCTTGTGATGGACTAGCAGCTGATGTGGGCGAAGCAGTGGGTCCGACAGTTGCAAACATCAGCGGTGCTTGCTCCAGTAGCGCCTACTGCTGCCTAGTCGTCGACTGCAAGATTGTTTCCAGCGTTCGCTGATGTGGTTCTGATTTGCGGGACGAGTATCGCCCACATAGACCCGATGTAGATACTTGACGTTGATTCTCCCTGCCCTTCGATCGCCGTCGATCTTGGCTGAGTTCATAATGAAACCAATTGCTGTACCGTTGTGATGTGGGAACCAACGTTGAACATGAGCTTACGACGAACGCTGATGAACGCAACCTAAGAAAGATATCACGCCCACCTCAATTCCGAAGGTCGCTCATAACGGAACAAATTGACGAACGGGTTGTAGAGAATCCAGGAAATTTCTTACTCCACTATGCAAATTTGACACCACTCAGTGCGTAGGCGTCTTCCACAACAGTGTAGACGTTTTTAAAGGTGTGTTGAGATAGCAATTTTCAATTACATCTTCTTTCGCGTGACTCCCAGCTTGCTGCATTTGAACTTGTTGAACTTTATGCCTACTAAACTCATACAATAAGCACCTTTCATTTGAAATCCTTGCTTTCATAAGCTCGAAACCAGGAAAATTAACAGCCCTTCTGATGAACCCTAGTTATAGGAGATAACTATTTGATATTTAGTGGGTATTCGTCCAGTGGAATAACGATTCACTCGCTCAAGCAATCTGATGTTTCGAGGATTGTGAGATCTATAAAGTTTAACGTAATTTTCCAATAATGGCAACACAGATATCTTGAAAAGCTTGGAGGGAAATGAAGTGCCTCTGTTTTCTTTAGGACATGTCAAGCAAAAATTTTTTGATCGTAGCGGTCTCGTTCACTTGTGGCAGTATTGAATGGGGACGTATTGTCTAACCTTGTTTTATTGCAACTCTAACGTTGATCACTAGCAAGACACAGCTGCTTCACACAAAACCAACTAGACATTTCTTAAACAGATTTCTGTAGGAGATTAATATAAAAACGACCGTTAAATAGTTTCGTGAGAACATCAGTTTACTTTCCACTGGAAAAATGGTCTATTTTACGAAATAGGGGGATGAGTTCGATTCCTGCGGCATAATAATGCCGCAGGACGGAGTTCCTCTGTTCTAACCTTCATTGTTCACAGGTCTATCCGTGATAAATTAAATGCTCGGCTGTTTTTTCATGACTATCAGTTCTATTAATGATTTCTACTTGTCAAGGCAGCGAAGCACTGGGTTCGTTCAAATGCTATAAAACTCGAGGCTCTAAAGATGCTGTACAGCGACTTCTTTTCCTCTTTCTGCGCCCGCTACACAAATATATGATGGTACATGCCCAAAGGATGGACTCTCGAAAGCAAAACTCTTTACATCTTCTTTTCGTTAAGCATTTTACGCGACGTTTCCGTTAGCGCTCCTAATTTATTCCATCCCCACAAGCATAAGTGCCAGTTCGTTAATGATGCGAACGTGTTCTCGTTCGTTCACCGCAAACACAGCAACATGAGGCAGCAATGACGGCAGACGCGCTTGTCGGGGACGCAGGTTTGATGATTCTGCATGATAAAGTCAGTGGTGGAAGGGAGAACAGTAGTGGTGGGTATATTCATCAAATGCACAATTTTGGGGCGCATATGTCGGTAACGCAAATCAAGGCGCATACGTCAAGCGGAGGCATTCAAGGTGGTGCCGAACAAGGACCCGTGAAACGAAAAGGTGATTAGCAAACCCACAACGGAATTCGCTTTTTTCACTCTGCTTTCAATAGGTACCAGTGTTCTAGTCGTCCCATAATGTCATTCTCATATAATCACAATGGGCAAGGTTGGAATCTTACCTCTTATTTTTGAAACAAGGAGCTAATCCATCTGTTCAATGATGCTTTGTCAATAGCCGCTTATGCCAAGAATTTAGTTAATTTGCGCAGTGTCCGTTGTAAACAGATTTGCAACGCCGATATTGATGTGGTTTCTTGTGACTCAACTTCTGAACAAAACTGCAAATGCTCCCAGGTAAGTTGTCTATAAACCCCATCATGCCAGCAGTTATAAAGCACTGCATGGCGTTACTCGTATTGCTGACAACGGAAACATGATTTAGTGATGAAAACTGAGTCTTAAAGCGGCACTCGGGTCATTTGGATGAACAGATTCTGCTTTCTTCACTTCTCAATCAAATGCGTGCAAAATTTGACAATCGTAGAAGAGATAGGAAACAAAGTTCAAAAATGCACCCCCATTGCAATATACTGATGTTCAAGCACCTCTATCGTTCGTTCAGAAATCTACGAATCACCTTGACAGGATCGGTAACAATTCGTGCGAATGGATTATCGACGAAACTACATTTACTGAGAAATGGGAAGTTCCAGCCAGCACGAGAGTATGGTCTCCGTTGAACTCCAAGAAGGAGCATGTCTTGGATTCAAACATGCTCCACAGAAATCAAAATGCATAGAACTAATCTCAGAATGACCCCGAATCAAAAACCGTCCTATGTAACAATTAATCCGACTGGCTACATCTGAAATGTGATGTGGGCTCTAAGTATATAAGATGAGTATAAAACAGTGCTTAAGCAAAAGAAATGATTATTTAGGCGGGGTGCCTAAATGTATCTAGTCAGAACCCTGAATTTCGGTCTTAAGAAAAATTAGGATCCCCGAAGTTTAGAGGCAATTTTCTGGAGGTTCAAATCACAGAGGACGAACCACGTATCAACAGCAAATGTGAGTGAAGAACTCGTGATAAGAAATGTTTCGCTTGCTGCGCATATCCGCTCTGCTTTTTGAACTGGTAGTCGTGTACGGTTTCGGTGTTGTGCGCTGTAAAACGAAGGAAAACACCTTCGTTGTTTGAGGTTCATGCGAAATATGACAGCCCTATGATTACCACCAGAGAAATCGAATCCAAAGTTTTATGCCGCTCTCTTTATTACGCTGAATAATCTCACCATTAGCTGCCATTATTTTCTGTGCGCACCGAATTTAGGTGAACGAACGATGAAATTTTCAGGAGGGAGGGAGGGGAGGAGTGCGCAGGAGAAGTAAAAATAAGATCTAACAATGAGCGGCGTTCTCATTGACATCTTAAGACCATGCTACTCACTCCAAAAATTTTAGTGCTAACGCCGCTCAGGAATTCCGGGCAATTTGAATGAAGCTATTGCAATGTTGGAAAGAATTTCATGCAAAAAGACGCATAAAACTGATCAACTCAAACACCTTCTTGAAAGGACTACCTCAAAATGCTTCCTAAAACTACATCAACTTGAAAGCGATCGTTCCCTCACTGTGATAAAGCTGAATTAATAAAACTGCTATGCTTTTCCATTAGCGTTCACATCAGCAATCAGTTCATCAATTGTATAAAATTTCTGAGCATTGGTTGATGCAATAGTTTCTAAAATTAAAGAAGCTTCTCAACGTCAACTTCTTTTGCAAAAATTCACACTCGTTCATTGCAAGAACAAGAATAAGTTTGACGAAAGACTGGTAGTGACGTTGCAAACTGACGGACGCATCAACGGTTTTCTCATGAAACCTTGGTTCATACCAAAGGAAAAAAATTTTCAATACTCAATGAACCAGGTGACGAAGGAAAGCTATGCGAAATTGTTCGACATTAAAGTTCTTAAGAACAACGAAATCATCGAACAACGCTTCGCGAAATGCATTCCACACAAGCAAGTGTGATGTTGGCTTACATAGAAAGCAAGAACGCATCTTCTATGACTAAGCTCATCGCAACGAAAACGATTCGTGCTGCTCAATCCGAAGCTTTCATTCTCACCCTTCAAAGTTATTTGAATCAAAACAGCTCGCTGCAGTAATACACTCTTTTGGAATTCATAGGCAATTCCAAATAGTCTAGTGTCTTGTGCACGTATCGCAGGCAAATTTCATCCCTCATCGCAATCAATCACCGCAGCCAGTACCTCGATTGAGGAAGTACAAGTTTTCAGCTATATTCACATTCTAGCCGCTGCTTATCACTACATTTTACTCACCTCACCGACATTTCTGACACCCTTAAACCTATCGTTCGATCAAACGACGAAAACAGAGAAGCAAACTAAGAAATGCGAAAAAAATACGGGAACACTTTTCCCAATAATGGTCCCTTCTTCAGCAAAACGTTGGCAGCAATTGAAGAATTTCGCAGCTGCTAGTCCATGTCAGGTTCACTTTGTTTATTCCACAAGCGTGGTCATATTCTCTTTCTCGCAAACAAAACGTCAGGATTAAACACGTGAACTTTTTTTTCAGCACATATCAATATTACTTTTCTACGTAACATTGATGTCTGCTCTCAACCATGATCGCAGCCGTCTTTTTCTCGCCACTGCACGGCATTATTCATTCCCTCAGTAAGCAGCAACCAAGGCTGACCAATGAATACTGACCATGATATTCAGCAACACTTAAGAGTGAGTGTGCAACAACAGAATGCCAAAAAAAGAACAAAACAAGTGCGAATAAAATACCTGCAATTAATTGTTGTTTCTTATATGAACGGAAACGCAAGTCGAAACCTGCTAGATGGATGAATGAGTTCAAATTGCACCAACCCGGATAAAACATGCCGCTGAAACTGAATTGCTATAATAAAAAGAGACCACAAAAATTGTATCAAATAACGACGTCACTCTCTGGTCAGTATGATCTCAGGAATCATGCTCAAATGGTTGTTTTCGAAAAGAAAAAACAAACTGCTGAATGCACTGAGGAATGAGGTAAATATAAAAGGGTTGTGTTTAAATCGATTGTTGTATGTGGCAAATGTTGACTGAGCACCAGAGGTTGGCTGCCGAGCGGGCATGTTGCAGATTGCACTCGTTGTATGGCTTAAACTTTCACTATCTCCTCGAGCGTTGCTTCACTTCCCTCTAATCGATCAAATAATAGAAAATAATAATGATAATAATAATAAATAAATAAGTAGAAGCATTTCAACTTGCTCCATTGCCTTTCATACCACTGGCTTGTGCGAAACTTCCAATACTAGCCGCATGGAAATGTGCTAATGCCGGCAATAGAACTCAGTCTTTTCGCATTTACGGTCATCTATTATCTTTATTCTTATAATCGGATTTGCACACAACCCTCAAGCATTTCACATCTATTTATGTTCGGAACTTCATAAGTTTTCAAGCACAATTGCTTCACTACCATTGAGTGCAAAATATGGAATCACTGACGGAGTCTAGCGTAAAACATCTTCACTTTGTCCCCCTTTGCACCAATGCTTTTAAATGACGTACCTCTAGCAATGTGCAATTTCCACAAGAACTTTTCCTTATTTCACAAGCTTATCGTCGATTTGCTCAAACAATTGAAAATCTAAGCTTGACTTCACAATGCAACAAAGCTCTTCAGCAATCATCAGCAGCGAGCAGTAGTTGTCCATTAACTGAGGGGAAGGAAGGATGGGAGAGGGTAGCGAGAGAAAAATGAGAGCTAGCGTGTGTCAAGCCATTTCCAGTGGACCAATTATGCGATCGGATTGAACAATAGACATGCCGTGTTTGCCAACGAACACATTATCTCATTACTGAGCACTTGTCGGCTTATAGCGCGGTTGAGTTGAGTGCGCTTTGTTGACAATGGAAGGAAATTAGCACCACATTGAGATCCTCAATAATTTGAGCCACCAAAAATTCCAACATCTGATAATAAAATGCATTTCGTTCCCCTAACCCCCC
>JAARMF010000033.1:175435-194937 GCA_022844705.1 Toxascaris leonina | reverse complement strand
CCCCCCCCCCCCCCAAACATTGCTGTTAGCAGTTTTTTCAACGCACCTAAACGCTTTACGCTTTCCTCTTCTTTGTGTCGCTTATCCCCTATCGTATTAGCTTTCGATGCATTTGTGTGCTATATGATAGCCCTAAATCGATACGGCTTCTCAATAAAATCGTTGAATAAGATATAGTATTGCAGAATTTTAAGTCCTGAGCATCACCGGGGTGGCTTTTTGCCTATTACACGAAAAATAAGGTACCATGTACATACCAATAGAGCTTCGTTGCATATTTACAGCAAACCTTCCCAGCGCGATTTGTAAGTTTTCTTTCCAAGTTTCAAGTAGCTGTCCTGTCAGCTACATCAATAAGGCATATTTTCAATCGTTGAGAATTGCAGTTTTCGGCTAGCAATAATAGACCATCAACGACCGCCGCTACCTTGAAAACTTTCAAACGATGAACGGATCCATCCTGAGGATGGAAAATGAAATTCTTTTGCTTCAGAGTAGAATCAATTCGTTCTTTGCTTTCTCGTGCAATTTAGCCGACTCTCACTAGCGGATCACTAATGTCATGCAAAGGTGAGTCGAAAGAAAGCTGATTCTTTCAGTGCCAGACAAATCCATGATTTGACTGCATCAAACATCAAACCATAATCTAATAAGCCCAGTCAAAAAACTGCTTGAGTGCTCAAATAATAACCAACTAATAAAATCTCACTCAATAGCCGATTGTTTGGTGGTGTCGATACTCCATCACATCGGCCCTGCATTTTTCGGACGTGCGATTCGACCCCAGTGTGTTGCGCCTCCTTATATCCATATTTTCACACTACCTCTTACGTTAAGTGGCCTGCAGCACTGAGAATCTGCATATATTTCAAAGTACGTTTGAAACAATTCCCAGGTTATAAGCCATCCTGTTGAATCAAATTCATTTAATGGAAAGATATAGGATCGTGAGCGGGGTTGAAGGGTTGAGTGTTCTACGAGTGATTTTCAACCCTTCTAATTGCTAATGTCGTACATCTTTATACGGTCGTCGAAACGGCATCACTGATTCCCTGGACAAGAATGCGTTGTAATAATATTGTAGCAAAATGTATGAAGGACGGATCAGGGCAAAAGAATAAAGTGGTACGTCAATTTAAGAAAACAGAAAACGCAAATTCGGCATCAAAGGTCATGGGAAATGAGCATCTCACCGAACGCGCTGTTAATTCGATTAGGGATTCGACAGTAGTTGCAGCCACCATTCTATTCAGTAAGCAATTGCAGTAGCTTTGCTACTAGCACGTATTCCCCTAGTAAAACAGATCAGCTTCAAAATTTAGCTGGAAATTTCATTGAATAGCGAATACACGAGAGTAATGGCTCACATCCATCCCACTTGAAAAGTTTTTGCTTAAAACTCATATAAAAGTCTGTGACTGCTGCTAAACCTGTTGACTTCTGCTAAATCACCACCTTCCTCAAAGAAAGCGATCCACAAGGAAATTTCTCTGCAAGGCTAGTTTATTTGCTACAAGTAAAATAAAACAATCTGAACAGGCATCCAAAAATTTCGTCTATTAAAACGGAAATTAACGATAACGTTTGTTTCGTCTGGGCTGAAGCGTGTAGTGGATTCATTTGGTCAATGTTCAGAAAGGTGAACTGCCCTACCATCACCTCCGCTGCATCCATCCAAATAAGAGCAAGGAGGAGGGAGGAGAAGGGAAAGGAATGGAAAAAAATGAAAGGAGTCGGAAGGTAGCGATGCGCAGGAGGGCTGCGGAAGTTCAAACCAAGGTCACATTTCCCTAGAAAGCTATGACAGTCAGTCTTCCGTAGCACTAACGTTATTGTTGCAGCTGTCCGTCAGTCGTTACAGAACAAATAGCGCCGCTGGATATGACTGTATGCAGTAGCAGTAGCGATAGCATCTATTTGGTAGCAGATGACAGGAAGAATCAGCATTGCACTATAATGCACTTGAAATAAATAGCCAATGCTGGTAAGTATAATAACGCTAAGAGAGTCATTGCAAACAACTGAAATGGAGTTCATGAAATGAGAATGCCCTGCGGAAATGACAACAAAAAAGTGGAAAAATTAAATAAGTTGGTGCCATATTTGGTTGAATTTTTTTAGAAATGCGCACTGCCAGCACACAGCGTGATTCTATCGTGTCTTCTAAGGGAAATGGTGCGTAGTGCCAATTATTTATTCTATAACTGCAAAGCATGCCAATCGAATTCATTAGAAGGAATGAAAAACCCTCGCTATAACGGGCATCTCGTTTCGACGAGGTCCCTCCAAGTGAAAATCACAATTGTAAGGTTTTGCAAAAAAACCATAAATCATTGCTTCAGCGTAATCGATAACTCACAACAGTAATATAGTCGAGCTATACAGACACAGTGAATTCATCTTACCGTTATCAGCTGAAGCTAAATTTGCGATATCAGTTGCGAATGCGATAACCCCAGGGATATCGGGACATCTCTTGAATGGGCATCTGCTTTCATCCTACACAAGACGACAAGAAGCTCGCTGTATTTAGCAAATGTTTACAAAATCAACCTAAGGTCAAGCATGATCTCTCTTCCGAATTCTGTGAATGTGCAAGTCCGCCAACAGTAAAATTCAAAGGTGAGGAGTTTGCTCGCATCGTTTCTGAACCATGTGCAACTGTCCGCTTCGTCATCGTCTTCACGTGTCAGTATTGCCCACAGTCGAAAAACGCACGAAATAAATAACTGATGTTAACGATATAAGTGGACTATCATGTACCACAGAAGTAGCAAAACAATTCAATTGTGGAATACTACGCAGCTATGCTCACAGGTAACAAGCAGTTATTTTACGCTAAAGGTGGGACTAGCGACTGTAAAGTGGCTGATGAATTCGGCTGAACAAGATGTAATTTCAGAATTCATACATATACGCCTATGGTCAGCTCTGGAAAGTTTCAGATGAGAATACCTCAAACTGAAGCTGCAATCTCCTGCTAAGGGAGAGCCTTGTCATGGCACGGTGGCTTGAGCAGTCTGAGTAGGAGGTGTTACCCATCTCTCCCCAGGGATGTTAGACTACGACTAAGACTCACAAAAACGCCCTTTGTTGGATTCCTTGGGCCAGGCGATCTAGATGGCGGAATGCACACGCCATGGACCGCTTAGTCAGCGGATGGCGTGCCATCCTTAGGTAAAACATCGCATGAATAATCATGTGAAATGTCGTCGCGGAACTGTCCACTGAAGCAAGGACAGAACGCTGATTATCGACTCGTAAGGTACCTACGGCAGGGTAAGGAAGCTGCAATCGCTCTCACTTAACACATCCTGAAATGATCACCGATACCTGCATCTTTTTTGATGATCCCTCATACGTCATTTAATTCCTCTATACAGTGATGATCCGATTTGCAAACGTCTGCACAAGTCGCGACCACTTGGTAATGGGCAAGTAGATGGGTTCGACAGAAAAACGGTTGTGAGCGGAGGCTACCAGTGGTACAATCGCGCGGAAGCATTGTCCGCTGTAGCTCTGATGACAGCACGATAATGAAGAGGCAAACAATGTGTTGCTCTGTTGCTCCTTCCATTTCAGCATTCTCAAAAATTTCAACCATTGCAGAAGCGCTGGGTCCCACTTTCGCAAGCACTCTAGCAAAATTGGAAAGGGCAAAGACAACTTGCCGATCATTTGCCAGCCCAATTATGGGGAACTGAGCTTATTCTAAAAACCTATGCTCGAGGCCTTTGGCTAATCTTAGGCTGACCGAGCGAAAGTACTCGGGAATGGAAGATTACGAAAAAGAAATATTTCATGATACTTTATTCCACGTCCGGTTCCGCAATACAGTAATGTTTTAAGCGGTTCTTAACGATATGAAAGAGTGTAAGAAAAAGGCATTTGTTAATGTCTCATCCAAAGCAAAGGGATTCTCGCATTGTTTCGCGCATTTAGAACCGAAACGTGTTGCGAAAACATCATATTCACCAATTAAATAGTTCTGCAACTTCATTTTTCCGCTTAAGGACGTTGGACTGAGGATCATTGTATTTTTTTTCTCAAACGACAATTAAAATCAGATAAGTGAGAGCGGCAAAATAGGTGTGTTTTGCCTTGCACGCATTAGCTGGGCACTTCCAACTGATGGTATAATGTTAAGCTGCTTCCTGAATCAGTATTTCGGTTATGGGAGAATCACAAGCTCGGGTTGCATCTATAAGCAAGCAACAATTTGCGATCTCAGACTTTTCTTCGTTAAAGAGACCTGTTCCCATAAGAAATTATGTCCCAACTATTGCCTTGTATCGAATGCGCGAAGATTAGCACTACTGCAACCGTGCAAAACTTCAACACCGAAGCATCAATAAATAAATATGCCCATATTTCATATGTAGCGCTGCAAATGATAGACTGAAAAAGAAATTTAAATCGAAACAATTAGCACTGCCTAATCGCACTCGTCACCATAATTCAGTGCCGGTCATCCTACTGACCGCAAAACGATTCTTAGAATCCTTTTGAGACTGCTGACCGATGACCGCAGACTGACCCTTAGCACTGCAACAAACAATCCACTGATAGGTGTCCTCGACTAGCGTGATCACTGCGGTGATAAACGGTTTCGATTATGCGATAATCCTCTTCGCACTAATCAACCAACAACTAGCCAAAACCAGTAATAAAATGTTTGTTATAACAAGTTAGTGTTTTACTGCGACAACTTTCTTGTTATTGGCCGTGGAATGCGCGCCCCGATTTGCAAAAAGGAAGAAAATTTTTTATGAAACCTTTCTAGCCTCATTTCCTACGCGCTGATTATATCGTCGTAGCATTATGATGCTTTTGGTTTGATTTTTAGCTTTATCGAAACGCTTGAAATGGATTAGTGAAGTGGAAGAGTCTCGCCTAGAACCGCCAACTGGACACTAACCATAAGTATTGAAGTGGTTAACAACGAGATATTGCTAATAATATTTTCGTTGCTAGATTTTTCACGTTGGATGTCGCAGATTTGAGACCTTATTAATGCAAACATCATCACACTGATGAATGCTGTGACAAGATCAACAACTTCACTCACTTATCCAACTCAAATTAGAACAGAGCTGCATAAATCGCTATATGCAACAAAAAAAATTGCATCAGAGAGTCATAATTCAGAGTACAATTTCCTATCGATATGCAAAGAAAATAAAGCTCCTTGTAGAAAAAGGCTTTCGTTTACAGAAATTGCCCATAAACGTTTTTATAGGAAGTTAAGCAGAAATACGATGTATAAAAGTGCTTAGTTGGTTGCTTAGTCGATGGGCATACAAACGACAAGCACGTATGTGCCCCATTCTTGTACATAGCATTCGTATGCATTCGAATTTCCATTAGACGTTCAGAGGCTATTGCGAAATTGAATAAGCATATGTGAATTGACTCTGTCGTCCGACAGGAGACAACAGCAATCCCTTAGATGGCTTCCTATTAGTGTTTTTCATTCGCTTAATTGTCTCTCGAATGATGAGATGATATGAAATGCGGCTTCCTGTCATTGTTATTGCAATATACGAATTATTTCGTAATGTTTTTGACAGCACTAAATCTGCCAATAGTTGAATCTTATTTAAGTATAGTTTAATTGATGACTCTAAAATTATACCATTTCTATTGAACTTTTCAAATCAATGATTAAAAATCAGTTACGCAACTGTCTCACCGATTAGAGAATGCTAGATCAAGATTAACGCAAGAGAAAATAGTTTCTTTCATACCAACCTGATAGAATTTTGAAATGTCTATTTGAAGCACGTTTCATAGTGAACACAGAAGAAAGGCCATTCAAATTCCGTCTTGCGATAAGCGATACTCACGATCTGATTGCCTCTGGTGTATAACCATAAAGTGGATCCGCTGATCCACTGATAACCATCGAATATTTGACACTTTAAAACCAAAAGATGCGAATATCGATCTTTTGAAAAGGAAAGTTGGCTAAGCGGAACAACTATAAAGAACACTTGATTTCTATAGACCAGCACGCTATTTTCATACAGAGCAGTGCTTAATGTATGTAATAGTGGGATCGTGCTGGGGCGAATGCCTATTATGTTCACGGCTAATTTCACAGGCTAATTTTGGAAGAAACTGAACTTTAAAGGATACTAGAGTTTGTTGATAAGCTTCTACATGAAGCATGGGCTTACTCCCATGAGATATGACGACACTGATTCCGACAACGCTAAAAAAGAAGCGAACATATTTCGCTTGCATTTGAGCATTGTTCATTTGCCTTCAGTGACGAACCTATCCTGCTACCTGTTGAGGTTATTTCAAACAACATTAGGAAAACATTGTATTCGTTAGTAATTGCATAAATTAGGAACACAGGTATGGTGGGATACTCATTCATACCACTTCTTCCCACTTTACAAAGCTTCGGTAAGCCATAAAAATCGACTTCCTATGCAATTCAGATTTTTTTGCCACATTCGCATTTTTTTTTTGCAAAGTGGCTGTTGAAAACATTATGGAACTTTAGTGCAACGGTGGTGCAAAGGTGTCTGCGATACGCAAATGTAGTTGCAATTTCAAAGTTGATCATGAGAGCAACCTATCAGCCTGTGGCACAATGCTCTATCAGTGTATCAGTAGAAAAACGTAAAATTTTTCCGAGGAACTTAGCACAATAGTTACATTATAAACAAAAAAAGAGAGAGTGAGTGAAGGGAAACATGAATCGAAACAAAAGCTCGTGAGCGAACGAATCAGCTAGCTATGTCAAACAAACGACTGACATGCGGGCGAATCGGAATGGATTTCGCAGAAGGGCAGTCAAGAAGCATTGCGGGGCTGAATGAGGCGCATTGAGGCGCACAACGAGCGAAGAGCTGAAATGAGTGGGCGTTGGATTAAGATTGCCGTTTAGGTCGATGAATAATGAATGAAGCGTATGGGAAATTGCTTATTTCTTGTCTGACGTTTGACTCGAATATTGCATTCGACGGCAATCCAAAATTCCTTAACGGAGTTCATCACAGTTAGTACTCTTTCACAACTGAATGAACACCAATATGATATAGTCGTGAAAATATCTAGAACTATAGCACTGTTGCAATCGTTGTTTACGACTACTTTGTGCAGATAATCAAAAAGGTATAAAAATTCATGGCAGATTTCTCTCTAGTTGCCGATGAAGCAGCTTGAAAGTCTCAAAAATATTTTGATGAGGTCGGTGATCACCAAATATATGCCCAGCGCTATGAATTAAGCATAATCGAACAAATAAGCCCTTCGATTCAAAACTGATGTAGATTTGACATTTGACTTCTAGACTGCTTTCGTTGTTTCTTCACGACATCTGCTCAACGCTAAATGTTATAAGGCGATTGCCAACCACAGATGGTGTTCTCGGCCTACAGATGTGGCATAAGTTTGCAACCGCAATGTGCAGAAAAAAAGCTGAGAGAGAGAGCGATTACCACATCAACAGCAAGGTTATTCATTTTCAACAATTTCCCAATTTTCAAATATCACACTGCTCAGCTCAACATCCCTTATTCATCAGCTCTAGTCTTATCCCTTATAAGCCTGGAAAACTGCAGAAATGGACTCTATTTGCCCATATTTTATTCCAGACTTAACTTTATTCGCTAGGGAACAGCAGAAGCCTCAAATGGAAATCGCAGTGCCATAGGGAGATAGACAGAGGAAGAAGCAAAGAGAGGGAAGGGAGCAGCAGTCACGACAACGCAGCCAGTTAGGTGCTTGAAATTGTATGTAAGTGTTGTTGTTATGCAGCACTGTAACTCTATAAATTATCTACCGTGCAATAGCACCAACAATTTGAGACGTGCAATGATCTGATTGAGAAGTGCAAAATGCCAGCAGTACGGTAGGAGAGCCCTATACAGCTTCAACCACCTTATGATATCGCATAACGAAATTGTCTCCCTCCACCACTTTTCGAACATTCCTTCCCACTTTTCTCCCTCTACCCCTTGCTCTGTTCCCCCCTCTCCTTCAACAAGGCGCTCCTGCTAATTGAACTAAAGCTTTTATGAGAAGCTCTAAAAATTCAAGCTCTAGCTAGTTTCATTTCATTCAGTGTTTTGCGTACGCCTGCTCACTGCGCTATATGTAGTGACGCCGTTGCGAAAACAAGGTCACTAATTCACCATAGCAGTAGGTAAAGTTACAGGTGAGGCAGGTTGATGATGCGCCATCAACTCTGCCTGACATTTTGTGACACCATGCATGTTCATCCATTTATTCACTAAAACTAGTCGTGGCTTGCTCACTACCAGTGATCAGCCGATCGGAACTGTGTGGCGTTATGCCCGAGTAGCCATAAACGAAAACTCTGCCTGCAAGAGTTGTGATGTGTTTTACTGCCCGAAGTCTGAAAGAACCAAAAGGGACTTTTTTACATAAACCAGCAATCTCAGAGACCGCATCGTTTACATACACAGCCGTTCTTCGTTGTCCATCTCGCATACAATCGATGAAGTTGGTGGAGCTGTTGATATGATACTGCGTGCTGTTGTTCTCAAAATACTTTAACTTCATAAGTAGATTCATGAACAAGAAGCAGGAATATAGTACCAAACAAAATGATGATAGCTAACCCTTCGGAATTTCCTTTTAAAGAGTGTGGAGGATGATAGCATCAAGAATGATGCGGAATTTAACAACATATTACCGTCGCATCGCGAATATGATACTGTGTCCTTCGAAATGCGAATTTTTTTGAAGAAACTTTGCATATTTCATAAAGAAAAAGAGATGAGTGTTACGTGCTTATTCGAATCGCTTCGCAATGAAGAATAGATAAACAAGATAGACCAGATGCATTGAAGGATTAAAATAACACGGCGCAACTTAAAGGAAGAGATTCGCAAAATTTCGAATGCTATATGTGACGCTCATCTTCCGTGCTTTCACCATTCATCGCTCTTTTTTGCGATCTGTATTCATGAAAACGAGGCCGCGCCTAACAAAATTCTCAAAATGGATCTTGCGGGGCGGGTCGTTCCTTCAAAAGCTCGGAAATTCTTTGCCATACAATATTCGATATGAGACAATTGCTCAAATGTTGACATCCAAGAGCATCTGCGCTTCTTTTTTCCTCTTGCTTACCTTGTTGCTGCTGGATCTTATTCTCGAATTACTAACCTCATAAGCAGATTCATATGCAAGAAGCAAAAGTGTATCAAAACGAAAAGGTGGCAGCTAATACTGTAGTGGTTCCCTTGAAAAATTCGTATTTCCTTCCCCACCTCCTTCACCATCTCCCCGCCATTGTTTAGCAGTTGAGCCCTCGCCAATAGCAGGCACTGAATGTGGACAATAGCGGACAAGGCTTTTACATTGGTTGGCATTTTCTTTCTTGTCATCGTTCAATGTTTCGACTTGTAAGTGTGCGGCTTTTCGCTCTTAGATTTTATATCTGTTATCGTGCCGCTTTCTGATGTCCCTTTTCTTGCAGATCAGCAATAAGACCAATCGATGACGATACAGACATCATTTCCGTTATTCATACATTGCCATATTGCAAAGCGAAATGTACAAAATCGTTGTTGAATTGCATGTTGCTTTTCTGCTACTTACTAACCGGTTTCATGACCTAACGATAACTGCATTGTTAATGATTTTATCTCAACGCTATCCTATGGTCGATCGAAGTCAGCGAGATCGAGAGCAACTGTTTTTTATCATACATGTTTAGCGGAGTTATTGATTTTTTTACTTTTGCATTGGTAACTTTTACCACGGCGTGGGGTGCCAGTGTACATTGAAAAAACTCAAGCTTCGTGGAAGAAGATGCGCAAAATTCCAAAACTTTCTTATGTGTCCGATTATTTCCGCGTCAATCATAGTGAGAAATTTATTCGCTACAATCATAATGACATTATTTAATAACACATGTAGCTTCTACTTACATTTAGTTGTTAATATTCCATGAAAGCTTTAAGTTAAGACTTGCAATATACTATATTACTTCTCGTTTATTTTCGTTCATCTATGAATGACGGATACTTTAGGGATTTCTTCTTTCGGCACTTTTTTTGTTGCTATAAGCGTGTTTCGTTCTATTTCAGCAATCTTTCTACCTTTTTTGACTTGAACAAACTTGTGAGATTCCCACATTACATCGCCACTAAGGCGACTTTTTATGAAAGTCTACAAAAGCACTATATCTATGAAGCACATATATAAAGCATCTGCGGAATGAGAAATGAGTCGGATTTACAATCGATGTCATTATTCGCCAAACTGTCCCAGGTATCTCAAAGCCAACCTTCCCAAGCCCTCAAAATACAAAATTTGAAAAGTGTTTCCTAGCAAATTAATGATCTCACTGCTTTTTATTGATGTACCAATAATATATTGAATGAGACTTTTCACCGTGACAGAGCACAAGCAGCTATTGATTGGTTTTACCGTACTTTCTAGGGAACTTTAAGTTGTATTCCACTTCAGCATAAAGTGCAATTTTAAACAACAATGTTTGCTCGTGAAATATTGTGAAAGTGGTCTTCTTCGATGGTTTGATTGAACAAAGGAAGGAGTTCGTTTAGGAGTTTAGAAGATAGGCAAAACGACGTATTGCTTTTCTCTACGGAATGCACTTACGAGCTTTATTGCTAATTGCGATTGATGATTTGTAAGACGTCAAAGCATTAGCAGTTGATTGATTCGTTGATGTTACCCCCACTGATGCTTTCGCCATTATCCTTCGCTCACTATCTCCCAAATGACTCGCCGGCTTCTTCTCCCCCTCCCCCTTTTCCCTCTCTCCCTCCCCCTCACCCTCTACCCCCAACTCAGTTTGCACACTCATACGACGTGCTCTAACGAGCTTGTCATCCTGCCACTTCATTTATGTTGTTCCATCAGCCGAAGAGAAAGCAAAAAGAGTCCCACCGATCACGACCCCCTGGTCCGTAATTGAAGGATAGTGCAATCTCGACGGTTCAAAAGTTAGAAAACAAAGTTTTTGGGTTGATAAGGTTTTGCATATATGGCTCCACTCGACAGCAATATCAATACTTGTCATTGTTAAACATACTTTAGCGAATATTCCACACTGCCCATAACCGGCTAGAGGTACGACGATAAGCTTGCACAGCCGAGAATTCCTTAGCATTGCTCACATTCCATTGGCTTCCGATCTGACAAGTAACTATCAACAGTGTCACTTTCACCTTAAAGTTGAATGGAAAATTTCCGGCCATTTTCACCTTGTTAACGCCATTTTTAAGTGTTTTCTCTTAGAACCAGTCAGGAAGATTAGAAAACAAGAAATGAATTGTATATCGGAATTAATCCAAGTGCTGTAAACCATATCTATCATTTAATAATTTCTATTCTTTTTAGTACTTCCGGTAAATATGCGCAGTCAAAACACTTCTCAAACGATCGGTGGTTCTCGTTGATCAGCCAAATGCTGTAAAGTGAAGAAGAATCGTGAGGAGAAGTGTTATTGCTATTCGATGGTTGATGTCGACTATAATCATAATTCATCACTAAAATATTCATGACATAAGGAGTCATAAACGATCGTCTGAAAAGTGCTTGCAAAAATTCTCAAAACAATATTGGTTGTGAAGTTTATTTTTGTACTCTTGTCGAAATGAAGCTAGCTAACAGTTTAATAACAAAATGTTTTAACGTAGTGTAAAGCAGACCAATGTAACCTAGAGTATTGGTGGTATTATCTGCAACTCAACATTCAACAAACCAATCAATCGTAACGAAACATTCATCGCAATGATCTTGCGAACTAATTTCTGTGAAAACAATGTTCGTTTTCGAACTCAAGTGGAATTTTATTACGTCATTACGCTTCTTTGCACACTATTGCGGCTTTTTTCATTATCTGCACAACATTGATGTTATATATCTTGTTCGTGTACGTGATGCTATTCAAACAAGAAAGCACATCGACGGTTTTCAGCAGTTTTTCTTTTGTCAACAAAGAAGTCGTTTCGAAATCGCAAACAATCTAACAACATCATTTTAAAAATTGTAATTCAGAAGCATTGTGCCAAAAAATTCACAATCCGAGCAAATCTCACTTGCAGAAACGTGCGATGATAGCAGCCTTAAGTAAGATATTTGTAGCTTCAGCAGAAGGATTCAGTAAAATATTGATTAAGCAGAATGCCTTTTAGGCGCATCGGACGATTTTAATTCGCTATTGCGTTTGAAATATTCGGGATTTAACTCAATAATGAAATCCAATCGGGTCATTCACGATGTCCATGGATATGAATCTATGAAAGAGTGAAATGAATAATGATCGTATAATTAGCGCCAATCGAATGACGCACGAATGAGGTGCTAACGCCGATCGAAACCCGAAACATTAATATGGCCAAAGTTCACATTCATTTTATTTCATGGCTTTACTGCTTTTCGTTCAATTTCTTGCTGTCTTTATTTGTCGATATGTCTGGAATAAATCTTTTGGATTTCAAAATACGTCGTTGCAAAATTCAAAGGATACCATGCTCAAGGAAGGTATCGACTTAGGGGAAGGAGTCCAAACAAGACAAATTAACAATTCCGCATCAAAAAATGAGCTTCTTACATAGTGTTCACTTCCGCATTCGTGAAGCCTTTAAAACAATTTCTTACCTAGGGAACTAGAGATTTCGATAAAACTTGAAGCAGGGAAAAGCCTATAAGCAAGCAGATTCGTCATGGCTTTCAAATTTCCTTCTTTTTATAGAAAAATAAAGGTTAGAAGCTCTTGAAGTAGTTGAAAAAGTTTGGAAGACATGTATAGCTGTACATCTTCAACGCCAAAAAATTTTGGAAATAACTGCTTTCTCCTTTAGGATATCGACGAATATACGAGAAAATCCGCCTATTCCGCCTTAAAGCAGTTCGGTTCTCTTCAGCAGAAGCGGTGGATTGTGATCATTTTTAGTAAGCGCAGCGTTTTAACAATTCTCGCTAACACCGCAATCACCATCGGTGCCTCAAGGGGAACTATTTCCGGCGATGATATTTGAATCTTAATTGTTTCAAAAGAAGCTGGGAGGATGTTATGAAAGACTTTGTATAGTAGCTCGATTGTTATACCCGTAAAACTCAATTTCTCTAATAAATCAACGAACACAATTAGCAATGAATATTGATGAACCTCTCAGGTGAACGGAAGACTTATTCGACGATGCTAAAAATCTTTGCCTTTATACGACTATTGTTCTCGTTTATAATTTCAATTGATACATATTTACTTACTTATTTATCTAATTGCTGATTTGTTTCTAATCGTTTACTGATTTACTAATTTATTAATTTCTTCGTTTATTGATTTCTTCATTCATTTATAAACCGTCTGAGTGCGGACAAGTTCCCAAGCTTGCACCTCTTTGATAGATGTGGAAGATGATGTGAGCACTTCTGATTTGCAAATGCTACAGAATGAGCTTGTTGATGAAACACATTTTCTCCTATGGTCTCTCCAAGCGGCTTTACACTTTCATTCACTGAAAACGATATAAACCACAAACTTGAAAACTGGCATCTCATGGCTGGCAGTCACTGCAGCTGTCGCTGAATGCGGACGAATCGGCTACACTGCATTCGTAGGTCTGAACATGGTAGGAGTCGTGGCGGCTAGAAGCGCGTTTCCTTGGGATGGAAAAACTCTCGTGCAGCAATAGCATTGCTGTTTGGCGTTCTATTATCGAGTAGTTCTGTGCTGGCTACATTCAACATGGAGCCTTCGTTTTGTGCAGCTAGTTCTTTTGCAACATCGTCGGCAGCTTCAGTAGCTACCCTTAGTTCACTCATTCCTTCGTGCAGGGCTTCCTCAACCACAGTCTTGTTCTCGAACCACGATCCATCACCCTTGCCCCCATCTGCAAGCTCATCTATCATTACTGCAGCTGATTTTCTATCTGTTGCTTTACTGCAGTTTGCAATTTCATCAGACCCATCATTGAGTGCCACGTTGATAATTAAATGCTCGCTCCAGTGGCCAACATTTGCTGCATCTACAACAGGAACAACAGTTTTGTCTACGACAGAATCATTGACCACTTTTTCAGCAGCTCCTGTTTCGACATCGCTACCTAATGCGGCACCAGTATCGTCGTAGTCTGTGTCGTTGGCTTGAATTTCACCTGCTTTCTGTGCTGCCACTGTTCCGTTTGATCTCTCTGTGGTCGTTTCACCGTCCAACAGGTCAGTAGCGCCTTTCATAATCGAGCCCTCTTTGGCAAATTCTGACACCACGGCAATATCGCCCTTTTCACTGGTCGATGCTTCTGTAGAAAGAGTAGAATCGGTCTCAACAGCAGCAGCGTCTTTTCCTGCATCATCTTTTGTAATGCTAGCTGTTCCTGCAGTATAACTCGTCGATGCCTCACTTGTGGCTTTGTTGTTAGCTGGAGGTTCAGCCACGGTGTTCCAAGTGGTGTTCCCTGCTGAAGAAACTTGCCGAACCACTAGTGATGAAGTTCTCTCACCAATTTCAGCGTGCACATTGCCACTACTATTAGGAGTCGTTTCATCTATCGCTACTGTTTGACTTAGCACCATCTCTTCAGTCGTCAATGTTTCAGCGCTTCCAACACTTGCTGAAGGCAATTCCTCAACGATTTGCTGATCTGTCCCAGCTTCTTCAGCCGCTAGCATTGTATCTGTTGCTGGCTTTTCGTCCGCAGCTACTGTTTCCGCAGCCACTAATGCAAATGCTTCATCACCGAATGGCTGCTGTACTACTCCCTGATTTCCTGATGCACCGATAAGCGCAAGTTGACGTTCAAGAAGCAATATTTCGGCCCTCGCTCGTACAGACGCCGCATTCATCAGCTCAGAAACCTGAAATATCATGATGATGTAATGGGAAGTTATGCCACATAACCTGGTCGTTCTTGAAGAAGCAAGTGGTGCCCAAGAACAATATTTTACATTTGCAACGTTAAGGCAACGAAACCGATGTCCACGCACTCGAGACTCCAATTATACTGAGGGATTCCGCTAAAGGCTGGTTTTTCCAAAAACTTTTGGAAGAAATGTGACAAAATTTTTCTGTCATACTGAAAACTTCGGAAGTTTATCTTGAATCTTAATTTTGATCGAAACTAAACATAAATGCGATACATAAAAGCAGCCAGGCTTATTAGCTAATAGTTTTTCATCGGAACAAAACCTCATTTGTGACGCTGAAAATTCTCCATTCTCAAAAAGTAATGCAAATAGTCGCTGTGATCGTCTCGTAGTTACGAGTTTAAAGCAGTCAATCTTGTAATCACTCCAGCAACATAAAAACAGTAGCAAAATTTTGCGAAATTATCTACTCTTGGAAGATCTCAGTTGAAACATACCTAGAAATGCTGCCATCATGTTTTTAATGGCCACCACTGGGGAAGATTTCAAAGAATATATCGGGAAAAATATAAGACGAATTAAGCAGGTGTAAAATGAATAAAGGTTTTGCACCATTTTTGCATAGTTGATGAGACTTCAAAAAAAATTCTAATTTTTTGCCAAATATTCGCTAATAACTCAATAGTTCAGTTATTAACATGAAAAATTTCATCGGCAACAACGATAGGGACTTGATATTCTGTAGGGCAACCCAACAACTATTCCTCATTTACAAGAGCATCTTCAGCATCTTGCAATCTCTCGACAAAATTTTTGCACCGTATCCAGAGCCGACCTACATAATAATGCCAAATTCCGACTTCCGGTACACCACCAAATCCAGATATTTCCTCCACCCCTCCTCTCTCCCCATTAAAAAATGCCATCAACTTAGACTTCACTAAGCAACATCTCAGAGGTCTTTTACAGTGTCTCACATGCGGACAAAAACAGTAACAATTGATTCTGTCAATTGAAATTAGCCAATAGAAATAAATCGTCCGCTTGGTTTGCCTGGCCTCTATTGTGGCATTTTCTTGATCGCTGAATGAAATTACCCAACAGAAATTGGGAAATTTACTTTGACTGACGCACATAGCTTTATGCTACCACCGAATATATTAGCAGCAGTCATTACGAACACCACTCCAGCCATGAAATCTCCGCCGTTCAAAGGGATTTTCCTCGCTAAACCCATCTAGGTTATCGGAAAAAGAAAATAGAATTTCAAAGGAATGTCTAGTAGATTGATGACAATTTTCATAGTTCACCTGTGTACTGCGCAGCAACTCCGTCAAGCTTCCATCTTCTGCAACGGCGATTAATTGAGTGTTCAACGTTTGTGCTTCAGGGGACAAATATGCGGCAAGTTGAGCTCTTTGTTCTTTTGCGGCTGCCATATTAGCAATTCGTTGCATCCAATATGCATTCAATGACTCCTTAAAATGTGAGGCTATCCATGTAGAAATGAAATTACTCAACTACCTTCATCAAGATTTTGCACTCGCCAAAGTTTGGCAAATGCGCAAATGCAAGTGTTCGATGATAAAAGGCTATGTTCTGCAACGATTATCGAAGAACTGATTGTTGCACGGAAAGAGAGCGGATGCTACCTTTAGTGGGACCAAATAAATAAATAAAACATAAGCATAGAGCATCTAAATGCACAGCCATATCACCAATGGCGCTTATAAATGCAATCCAAGTTTAGTGTTAGTAATACTAGTCTCCTTACTCCAACACTTTCAAAATTGCACATATGAAGGGAAAAATTTGTTTAGACAAACATCTCGATGGGAAGTGAAAGAAAGGGAACCGAGAAGACCCCAGGTGCAGCGCATGCGGGCAATCCCTGGAAACAATTGTTGTTGATATTTTAGGAGCTTTGGCCTATAATGCTTTTGGTCAAGGCGATCTAAGTTTACTTGTCCCTTTCATCTTTCCTGTATGGTACTTATTGCTCCCCATCACCATAACAAAATTTAAACTTTGTTGCCAGCTTTTACCAAGCAAATTGGCTCTTTCAGCTGTTCGGCCAGCACAGTATCATCATTGGGCCATCAAGCCACTTCCTTTACACAGCCAAGTCTATTTATCAATAGTAGCGTAATGTTGCTGATTACAGCGCATAAAAAATTCACAGTAGATTAGCGTTCGTAAATCACCAACTACATAAGCATTGCCGAGAAAGAATGCCATCTGTATCGCAATTTTGGGCCGCATCTTAGAAAACACTTCAAGCCGTAACATATTGTAACCACTATTGCTATAACGTTCCGGCGTAACATACTTTCATACTCCATCGATGAGTGGTAAGCATGCATAAAGTAAGGCAAATAAAACAAAGAAAATGAAAAATAAATTCACAGGAAATAACAGAAGTCAAATGGAGAGAGCTGGAAAATACAATTTGCTGGCATCTGCCTCATTTGGAGTTACTGCGCACCATCCTAAGGGAAACCTAAGTGCAGATGTGTTTCTTTTGATTCCTGTTCGGCTGAGACGGTGTTTATCTGAGATGATCTACAGATTCGTCGACATGAAACTGACAACAGAGAATTCAACCTCGGAAGAAAGAGAGCAGAAGCAGCTGCCTCTTCTTCGATCCCTGGCTTCCGTAAGAAAGCGCACTGATTTCAAACAGAGGTGTTTCAGCCTTGAGCACCAGATAACCGATAGAGGCATTACCTGAACTGCTGCATTCTGATTACTCGCCCATGCTTCCAACGCTGCTTTTTTTTCAGCGTTTGTCTTCGAAATATCGGTGACGATTGTCTCGTATTCTCGAGCGGCTGTCGGCGAAACACCCAATAAAAGAAACGTTGGGTGGCAATTACCCCATCCGCTCCATTGACAAGAACCTTGAGCGTATTTCGGAAAGAATGTTGCACCTAATATCGCAGCAAACAGCATCCATACAAGCGCCATACCATTCAAGTGAAATTGCGGCGTGTTCAACTATTGGATCGTCGCACATATAAATATTGTCAGAGTGCGTAAATAATACATATAACGCTTTTTGCAATCGCTATTTTTATGCAACTTGCACGGCATTGAAAGCGGGCGATTGTACATGAGTAGAATGAACTTCTTTCGTCATAGGGAGCAGATGATTGTTGAAACGTTACTTACTGAATGTTGGTGCAAATGACTGCGAACAGATAATCGAAATGCAAACGCGCATAGCCAATTGGTATGAATTCACAAAGAGCAAATAATTAATAATAAAAGACTATACAACAGATAGTTCAAGAGTTTTTGCTGAAATTCTGTGCCTTCAACTTCATCTAAAACAATTCGTTTTCTATTGCACGGAACTAAATGCTTTTTGAGCAGAAAAAGCAGTGTCTGATAAAAAAATAGTACAAGCCTTTCTAGGATTTGTCCATGAAACAACACAGTCAACTTGAGAGTCCCAAATAGCCTCACGATCATATACATGCTTTTGCATATGAAAGTAAATCCGTTGTCAATTCGCGTGTGGACGGCATGCATTCACAGATCTTTCGATCTGTTGCCGCTCTATTATGCTTCTTTGCTCAATATGCGCATTATTCATCATGCAACTTATTGTCACATTTGCTTAAAGTGCTCAAATCAAAGCCGTTGCACGCCTCTTTCAAGCGCAACAAAAAGTCTGAAAAGTTTGCACTTGCAGAAAATGTTTATGAGATATTAACTGTTATATGATAAGAGTTTTTTCCCTGCTACAGAAACGAAAGCAGATTCTGAGTAATCGATTCTTGTGAGAAATTCTCCAGACGAAGCGCCTTCAAAAATCTAATACATTTGAACAATACCTTCGCTGGATCCTTACCTTACCTTAGATACTTCATTAAAAATCGGTAGTCAGCGTGCCTTCCTTGCTTCAGTGAATAGCTTCACGACGACATTTCGCACGATTCCTCATGCGATTTTAGCCTAAGGATAGCAGGACAGCGTGTCAACCGCTGACTACACGGACCACGACGTATGCCCTCCGCCGACTGGATCACCTGGCCCAAAGGATCCAATGGAGGGCACTTTTGCGAGTCTTGGTCGAAGTCAAACGTCTCTGGCAAGAGATGGGCAACACCTCCTACTTAAACCGCTCAGGCCCTCGCGCCACGACAAGGTTCTCACTGGGTCATTAGATAATCAAAACTCTGCAGTGTATTCAAGTGAATGTTCAGTACGAATAGCAAATAGCCCAGAAGTGCGCACGTCTGTTCCCGAAAGAGCTCGAAGAATAAGACTAGCTCAAGAGTTAACTTTTCTTCCAATGTTTGAACTGCGCTTGTGAGATCTGAAAATATGGATAAAGCTGCATGAAGGTGTGTAAGCGATGGGACGACATAACTGATTAGCACTCGACACAAACTTCAGTCAAATTTGCGTTTCCCTTTTTTAGCTTCGTTACACCATACGCTCGCATGTGACAGCACCATCTCACCAATTCAGCTACATTCCGATCCGAGCATATGGATGTGTTAATACACTCATCTACAAAGCGAAAAAAATTATTGGTTCCCCACAATCACAGCTATAAGTTCATTCCATTTCAAATTGAGTGAGCTCATTCCTATAAGTCCATTTCAAATATATATATATATATATATATATATATATATATATATATATATATATATATATATATATAT
>JAARMF010000033.1:157340-175393 GCA_022844705.1 Toxascaris leonina | reverse complement strand
TATATATATATATATATATATATATATATATATATTCATTCATTCAATCTTCCTGTTCAAGCTTTGCAGCTTTGCAAGAAACTCTCGCACTGCCACAAATGATACATGTACAAGTGTTCGCTGCATGCCAACAAGCCATGTGTTTTAATGCTTTATATGCAAACTTCTACAAAACATGAACAATGACGGCGTTCTGAAACAGCGATGCGATGGGTTAGATTTTCCGTGTTTTCAATAACGGTAAGACCAGAACGGTAAGCATCATCCCACTCGACTGGCTTGGTCATAAACGGCAATCCTCTCCTCATTTCTTACACCTCAAAATATCCTCCAGCCTTCCAGAAACAATGCATATGCTCCTATGAAGAGCATAAGGCATAACAAGGCCAGTCATTCAATTAAAATCGACCGACGAAACAAACATGTTGGCTCAACATTCAGCCCGCAACAACAACAGTGGCCACTTCCGATCGCGACCTCATTCTTCTTCGGCAAAAACTGTTTTCTTCGCCTTCTTCACTTCCGCGCCACCTTGGTCTTCGTTGGCAGCCTCTCTCTATAATCAGCCTTCATAAGCAACTTATTACGTTCCTTCTCGGCAACTGGATTCAAAACGAAACGCTGCCGCGTTACACATTATATATTGACATCCTGAACAGAAATGTGGACAAACAAACATGAAGCTAATATACCTTCCTTCCTGCTACCGCATCGTTTCCTTTGCCTCCACTGCGAACACGTCCTCTGCCACGACCGCGACCGCGAGAACGGCCTCGCCCTCGCATATTCTGCTCAAGCCGCGATTGCTTGTTCGCCTTGCTTTCGTTGAATTCATTCCAATACTTCTCTTCCTCCTCGCCTTCTAGAACAGATCCCTTCAATTCGTTTCCCTCCATCATCACCTTGCCATCCTCCGCGCATGTCACGGCTTGTTGCCATGCTTCCTTCGCAGAGTCCTCCTCTCCAGAAAAGCGAATCTGTGCCTATAAAATTATCCCTCGCAAGCATGTAATTATTTGAGTATGCGTTTTAAAAAGTGAAGAATCACCACTAGAAATTAATGCAAATTGACGCTTCAACAGACGGCCTTTCATCGCAGCAATAACATTGATGGCTGTAACGACTATCTGTATCCAACAGGCATCTTTCTACGGTGTTCCTGGGGACAAAAAGTGTTGATGATCACAGACTGATCGAACTTCGGTTGGTATCCGGAAATCGGAGACATCTTTTTCTAACTGAAACTCACCTCTGACTTCATTTGGCTTCTCAGCTTCAACCTAAAACTGGTACCTTTAAACCACTCTCTTTCCAACACTAAAAATTCGTAATCCCTAGCTTACGCCACAACGGCTGTTCTTGCGCATGAATTCAAAAATTCCAACTCCACGAAAAAATCTTGCGTATTCGTGCCTTCCCCACCCCACCTCCCTTTTTCCTATTCCGACATAGACATCGGTGGACCACAGAGATGGCTATTTCTTTAAAAAAAAAAAAAATACTCCATACAACAAGCCCCAATCGCTTACCAACACTAGAATCAGCTGGCTAACATTACAGACGACTAGCCCGTGAAAAAAGGCGAATGAAGAGAAATGTGCCAACACTAAGAAGCACTAACAAAGCATCAGCGTTGAATTGATAGTTAAGGCTGCCAGCAGTTATGGCTGTCACTTCATATCTTAAGTTCAAGTACCTTATCGTTGCCAGCCTCGAAAACCACATAGGCGACATCACCAAATTGCTTGAAGAACTCCTTGATCTTTTTCACATCCACACCCTCCTTGGGAAGACCCTCGACCGATAAAACCATCCCCTTTGTGAAATGCGCAGTTGCTAGGGCTGTCTCTCGCTCTTCCGCTTGTGCAGCCTGAAGCGATGGTGTGTGAACAAAATAGATCCAACTAACGCTTAGAAAAAGCACAAAAAAGACTTTCAAATAAAGATGCCCCTTTCATACCCTCTCATAAAAGAACAAAGGAAACATAGAAAGCCTTCACCCTTAAAATCCATGCCGCCATCAAAAATGCGGCATATTCGAAAAGATACAACAAATGGCTGTTATAAACGACCACCGCCATAAGCCGTACATATAACAGCCAACGTAAGATGTTCTATCATACGTAGTTTACCACATAGCAAATACATGACTAGACCTAAAGTGTTATCTCGTATTCAAGTCACCCTTGATGCCACAAGTGTAGCAAGAGTCATACAGTACACCTTCACACACAGGTCCTTTCACGTTTCAAGAAGATACCTCGCCATACCGTTTCGCCACACATCATATCCGCACGGCACTCCGTCATGCATAGAATCTGCCATAGAGTAAGACTAGAAGACGGTATATTAGATTCCGCGTCTCACAGAGATCTCCATGACATACGCGCAAGAATTTTTCATGAATAGAATCCACCGCATGCCCTGCGGACAATACGAGGCATAGGGAATCCGGTCAAACACAGATTCCGCCACGGGCCATGCGTACAGGACGAGATATCAGATACTTCGCCACATTCAACGGCACCACATGCCAAACATCTAACGCGATCTGCTTACCCCGACCTCTGCCCCCCCCCCCCCCTCGTCTCAAGTCGACAAATATGACGACCTGCTGCACAGCTACAGAAAAACTTGTCATGGAAATCGCTCGGAAATGTTCAATTTCGCAGATTTACCACCAAGGCCACCTCCCTCTACACAGCGAAGCAAATATTTCGCACCACCTTGGCCAAAATCATACCTCCTATCTCTGCTTTTGACTCCCTTATCACTGCCCTTCTTCGATACGAATCGCTACGACACCTATCATACATTTTTCGTCTGTTGCAGCACCTCGTTTGAATACTTTGCTTCTTATCTTGGCTTTTTCCAACATTTGAGCAGTTGCAGCTAATGGGTGCCTCAAAAATGATGCACGACGGAAAATGAATAGCTCTTTAAGTCTCTTATAAAAGATAGTGACGCTCTTGGAATTATTCCTGATTCAAGGCGGATTGTCTTAAGGAAAATGCTGGCGAAATCAAATAAAATTGTGCTGACGCCGTACGAAATTATAAAATAGTTTTACCCATGTTCAGATCACGTTCAATTCGAAGCGCTGTCGGTTTTGCTCCGAAATTCCCGGAATAGAACTTCCAGGATTTTGTGATCACGGTTATAGTGGGTACGCGTTCCAAGCCTCTTCCGTCAAGGTTACTAATCTCATCTGTTCAGCACAAAGCAATATTCAGTGCGCAAAAAAAATGAACCTTTTTGGCGAGCTTAGCGTTACGATCAGCAATCTTTCTGTCCTTCATTTGTTGTTGCTTCATTGCCCAATACTCCTCCCTGAAAGCGTTTCATCAATACAATCAACAATTACTTTTGTTATACGCAACAGCATGACAAGGAATTTTGGTCTTGCACGCCATCACAGACTGGAATCTTCGTTCAGATCAGTGGACGTTTTTCTTGCTCAACACTTTCCGCAACAGTTACGAACACTTTCCTACACTTTCCGCAACAGTTATGAACATTTTCCTACACTTTCCGCAACAGCTTTCCGCAACATAAATTTGTTTCCCCAGTTGACGTTGTTCTTGCTCAACACTTTCCGCAACAGTTATGAGGCGAAAATGGAGGCAGCTTTACAGGTAGGTCACGTTAAAAGTATAAATTTGTCTCCCCAACGTGGTTCTCGTTGTCACAGGCAACACGTGCCCCTCCCCCTCCCCCCCCCCCCCCCCCCCCAACCCCCTCACACCTCATGCTACTGAACCGAAGTAAAACGCGACAGAGTATAGCAGCGTTGGGCTAAGCATAATCGAATGCGGTGCATCCAAAACACTACATGCAATAGAACGAACCAAAACACACTAGCCAAAAACACAAGGTTAAACGGTAACCGTTTTCAAAAAGCTTAGTTTTTTTTCTTGCCAGGACAATCAATGTGTGCCATATAAGACTGTAAGACCCCCTCAGCAATTTAGACTCTCGACTAACCGAGCATAAAAATAACGTTCAAAAAGAAGCACATATAAAATATTACTGCATCATTTTGATGAGAGCGTTGCCGGCATATTGTTTTGTCTCATTGTTCACGAACTGTTCGGATAGCTCGCGTGTTTTGAAAGTCACAAAGACAGAGCCCTTGAAGCGTCGTTCCGCACCTTTCTCGCGGCGCATCAGCACATTGTCCACCTCGCCGAATTGCTTCACGAACTTCTGTATCTCATCCAACGTGCTGTCGACTTTGAAGCCTTTCTTCAAGAGGATTTCTCTTCAATTCTACACTCACAGTTCATCTGCTCCTACTAATTCATTGCTGCATTCATTACTTTCAACTGAAAAGCAGAATTCAAGAAATAAGATATCACTTATCTACGAGAAGTTTTTGATGTAGAAAATGAAAAATGTCGACGCCCAATGAAGCGTCAATGCTTCGTATGAGGCTCTGATTCATCGCTCTCGTATCACAGAAACCGTCGGAGCATCAAATCATTACTACGTAACATTGGAAAAAGCACAGTACGAGAGCTTTTTTCCACGATCGCATTTCAGCCCACCCCTTTCAAGAGCCAACGACGCTTTCCACACAAATATAAATCCTTCTGAGACTTACGATATAGACGGTGCGATGCTTGATGCTCTGCCAATATTCAAGCGAGTTCTCGGGTAATGCCACCTTTGGATCCCGACGGATCTTCCCTTTATCGTCGCTGACCTCGATCAGCTTCGAGTGTATCAGTGCCTCGGCGATCACATCAACGTCGGTCGACATCTGCGCCAGACGATTAAATTTGATCATTGTGGTCAACGATACCCCTGTAAGGCAACAAATAAGTCACTTCCAAAGTTCGGCGATAAAAGGCGAACTGAAAAAAGTATCTAACCCATAAACCGCAAGATGGAATCCAAAAAGAAATGGGAGCAAGGAGGTATGATTAAACAACTGGATGGAATATAGCCGTAATAAACTCCACCTGTCCCTACTCCACGTAGCTATCGGTTATAAATGGTTGGTTGCACTTGTCAAAGCACTCAGTTCAAAATTCGACGTTATTACGTAGTCGGAAACTTACTGCTAAGAATCAACAAAATTTTTGATAAAAACATAAAAATGCTCAAGTGGAATAAGTCACAAGCAGCGACTGCACATAGGTGGACAAGAGAACATAATGGAACATCAAATGAAAAGCGCCTCTTTTATGCTGAACTATCAGAGTGAGATGAATCGATTCCGTAAATCAGGGACCAACAAAACTTCTGCTCACTTCCATCTTCGATGAAAACCCCCATAATAGCTTATTTCTTCTAACTGCTCTTCTTTAGAATTTAAGAAACCGACGAATAGGAACAAACAGTCGCCTCTTGCACACTTTTTGTTCATAATAAGCTTACTTGTCTTTAAGCATTCTTTAAAAGTGATGAAAGGTATGGTATTTCTTGAATTGAGATCATTAGTTCAAAAAAAAAAGAAGCCAAATGATCTGTACAGAAAGTCTTCAAAAACAGGTGACTCAGAAAACTGCTGACTGAAGCAGTTGGCATAAACATACTACTCCGATCTGTGGAATCTATGGAAATTGTTTTCACTGGCAAAATTCTTGACACCATTTGAAGCTGTGGAAAAATCCCTAAGCCCATCATAAGATGGTGGAGCAGCATGTTGTTTCCAGCCATCACGACCTTATCACCTCAGCATAGAATGCCGCGCTTCCTCTACGCTTCCTCTATGCATTTCCTGAGGCCATTCTCCGAATGACTTCAACACAGAATGCAATAATGCCCGCTATCATCACCCTCCCCCCAATTCTCTTGACTTGCAAAATTTTCATTCACTCCATCCCTCTTCTTTTCCACGCGGCTTCCATTTCCCCCGATTATTTTCGAAAACATGCAATATACAAAATTCGAATAATCAGCATTAACAACACTATAATAATGAGAAGACGATATACGCTTACATCCATCTCCCTTCTTTATTTCGTCCTGTAAGAAACGATCTCGTGGCAGATTGATGTCACCGAAGTAGAACTAAAAATACATCAACTCGACTTTACTTTCCATGCATACAAAAACAGCTAAGATGACTTTCTACATGCTTAAGAAGTGCCTCTCAGTGAAATCATTAGTTATGCCCTAAACACATGGCCCAATTCGACGATTCGCGTTATATGGATATTCGTAAACACCTAGAAACTCAGTGCACGGAATGACGACGGTAAACACCGAACCGGCAAATGTGACTTCACACAATTACCGAAAATTAGTTACCGGGAGTGCCGGGAAAATCGAAGTATACGGTGAAACTTCTGCATCACATTCTTACAGAAACACTGCATTCAAGTGGAATATTTTATTTTCTGTTGTAGTCCTCCATGAAAAATAAGAGGTCAGCGACACTCAACTCTCATAAAATTCAGCATCTCTTTTAAACACCACAAAGAAAACAATAACAAAATGCAGAAATGCTCTAAATGGAATTTTTGCCACAGTTTAACCCTAACCTGCAATTATTTCAAGCCCTCCTCGAAAACTGCCAGCACCATGTTTCTCTTAAGCTCCGTGATTCCTGACCTGAGACTATTCTAGAACTTGTCTTAGCATTCCGGCCTACGATTCCAACCATTCCCGGTCAACAAGCTGTCTCCCTCATCCAGATCCCATCGACGCATACGCATGCATGTTTGGAAAGCAGAAAAGCTATAACCACAAAATAATCCCTGTGCATGGCAATGCAAACACGTGCAAAAAAACATCGAATTTTGTTGCAAGTTCAGTTGACGTCCATCTAAAACGTTTTGATTTATTAATGGTTCAAACGGGTGCTTCTTAAACTGATCAGAACGGATATGGGGGGAGAATGTCTACATGGACAGAGCAGCGGCACTGCAACGATGACGCGCAAAAATTGTACGAGAGGCAGCAACTTCTTTTTTTTTCTTCTCGGAACGCAGCAAACGCAGCAAAACTCTTGGATATACAAGGAGTTCATGGAAAGCTTGCTGAACTTACATCCATTATAAAATACTAAGTCTCAAGATTTCTCTTGTAGAAAGCGTATTTTGATAATTTCCTCAGAGTCAAGCTGATATCGATGCGGACAACGAATGAACGTCTTGGCAATTTATGCCATCACTAAGGAGACGCGGATGAATTTACAGGTGTGGGGGGGCAAGGAAGAGGCGAGTGGGAGGAGAGGAATGGGGTGGGGATGAGTCAACGCCACACGCAATATGTCACCAGACTCTCTTTGAAAATTGTGCGTTTTCTAGATTAAAGCAGACTGATGTGAAACACCGAATATCAGAAACGCTACTGAGGAAATATTAAAGTTGGGTTTTCTTGCGCTCTTCTGAAGATATGAACTTTCGTGACCATTCTTTCCGTCAGAACACTTCTCCAGTCGCTGATAAATTTTTGCGCAAAGTACCTTTCAAGAAGTAGCGCAAACATTGATTTGATGTCAGGACTTCGGTCACCCACACTGATATCATCAGCATCCGCCATTTCCTCGTACACTGGAAAGCCTCGCTCGAAGGAACTCTTTTCGCACATCAATCCAAGCATTTTAAAAGGAATGGATATAACAATCCTGAATGCTGCTGGACCGAAAAATATACACCTTCGTTTTTTCAAAAACAACGCTTCTGGACACAAGTAAGTCTCAAAACTCTTGGGCCAGACATGACAATTCTGTAAAGAAAGTATGACAACATAAGGTAAAGATCAAAAATATTACTTCAACTTGTTCAACGATTCTTTTACTGAGTTCCGATAATGGCTCTCCACCATTCGTCGTGCTACTCTCAGGTTTGGCGACAAGCTCGGTAGTACCTTCTTCTTTCTTAGCTGTCGTGGCTCCATCCTTGCAAATCCCGTTCTTTTCTTCAGACATCGATGGCTGAACCAACGCTAAAAAGCAACCAAAATGAGCTTGGAACAAACTAGTGACAACGATAATGACATGAAGTTTTTCGCAATCGAAGCATTTGTGCGCCACGTCTGCATTAGCATCCACTAGTGCAGCCACTTCTGCCTTCTGTATTTTCATATCCGCTTCACAGTTGTGGCGAAATATTTAGTAACGTGGGCTTGCTAGAACTTCTGTAGGATCTTTTGGGTCAGGTGATCCAGATGGCGGAAAGCACATCCCATGATCGGCCTAGCCTACGGATGATGTGCCAACCTTGGGCAAAAATCGCACGA
Source organism: Toxascaris leonina (assembly GCA_022844705.1). Lineage (NCBI taxonomy): Eukaryota > Metazoa > Nematoda > Chromadorea > Rhabditida > Ascarididae > Toxascaris > Toxascaris leonina. The sequence continues at coordinate 167,200 of JAARMF010000033.1, read as the reverse complement.
AAAAAATTGTGTGAAATGTCGTCGCGGAACCGTCTACTGAGGCAAGGACAGCACGCTGATTGTCGACTTCTAAGGTATCTAAGGTAAGGTAACGGCTTACTTGGAAGACTGGATCAAGAGCTGACGGTGTCAGCCACGTTTCCAAAATAACAACGACACCTAGTTCCGTTAAAGCCAGAACCACTCCCAGATCTAGAACGTTTGCAGATGAATAGTTTCCAGTCTCCTGGTGGACAAATACACACCTAGGAACATTAAAATGCCTTCTGAGCTTACGTTTCAGGCAGATAACTTCTGAAGGTAATTTTTAATTCTTTAAGGGGTACGTATGTTTTAAGGTCAGGAGGTAAGTGAAATACAGTATATCACACGGAGAATGTGTCATAGGAAAATGTGGAGATAGACTAAAAGAAGAGATAATACACAGCATTACAATATTGTCGATAAAAAAAGATCGGGAATTGGCCAGAACTTCAGTCGCTTCGCGCTTTTGTCTCGTTCAGATCAGGTGCTTCACACGGAAAATATCGTGGTAGGAAAAGGGGAAAGGGAGAGGGGGAGTGTCGGCGGCTTTTTTTGGGCAACTGAAAATGGAGGTGCAACAAGTTTTAGTACTGACGCTGCCTGCCGGCAGCAAAAGAGGTGGCGCCTGCATTATCCAATTACCATAACACAGGAAAGGCATCCAAGCACCAGAATCACGTCTCCAAAAAATTCATCATCAGCCCTTGCTGCCAGAAGCATCGTCCTCTTCCTCTCATCTTTCGCTTTCTTGTTTTCTGTTTTCGAAATCTAGTACGCATGTTCGGAGGCCAGTTGCAACGATGGCTAAGAGCAGTTCTCCCATTGCGTCGAATAGGGGAACATCTTTTACAACTAGCTGCAACACCAAATAAGGAAGTTAACCTAGGGCCACCTTACCCAACCAAAGGTATCCTTATGAAGACACAAGAGCTGCGAAAACAAATCCCAAGAAATATATTTTCCGCATTAGTGATATAATAACAGCGAATGGAGCAAGGCGACCCCATGTTCCATTCCTATAAGCATGAAATCACTGGGCGCGCGTTGAGCTCACGTCTACGAGCCCAAGTCGGCTGAAGCGAAGAAAAAGATAAATGAGTGTGGTGGGAGGCGGTTTTATGGATTTTCTGATGCTGGCTTCCTCTCGAAGAAGCAATCAGGGACGCGACTCGGTGAACCACACGAAACAACTAGGTTCTCAGCCTTCCTGAGACATTAGCAAAGCCCAGTTCGAATTACGCTGCAAAATTTTGGGCTGAGACGCCGAGGTTATGAAACGTTGTCCGTCCGCAGCACTCGTGCAGTAGCGAATTATCACTGGCGCGAAAAATGTCTTTGTAGAGAAAAATTTCGCGGGAAATGTTTTCTTCGGGGATTCAGAGTAACCCATGCGGTTGCAAGTGTGGATCCACGAAAACATCCGAGGTTTTTCCCTTAACGAAGAGGATGGGTCACAGAAGTGATCACAGAAGAAGTGAATGGCTAGGAGGGGCTTAAAAAATCTTAAAAAATAAGCTTTTCCCACAAGAATAGAACTGGTAGAGGCTCATGTTAACCTTTTAAGGGTTACAATGATACCATTGCTTGATTTTGACCTTTTCCGTATCCTTCTACATTTCCATCCCTCTCAAACTTCTGCCTCCTCAAATTCCTGTCCCTCCAAAATCTCAATCTCTCTAAAGACTTTTGTCTGTCCAAATGTGTATTCCTTTAACTTTCTTCTCTTAACCCTTGTCTGCAATTTTCCCGCGACAGGTTTACATGCAAACCGATCAACAAAGAAATGAATCCAGGAAAATCCATAATGAACTTATCTAGAAGGTGCAAGACACCACTGTGGTCGTTTGAAATTCGAGCGGTTGCGCTTTGACATTCGCACCATTCACACAGTGAGTGAGAAGAACTCTCTCTAGATATTTATTGACACAAATAATTTCGAAACGCGAGAATGCAACAAAGTAATTAGAAGCAGGAATGAACTTCCTGTTATTATTTTATTGCCCACAGTTCCACAGGGCTTCAAACCACTGATCTAGCCTTGTGGAGACTACACCTGTGAATTAGAAAAATTATTATTCGTTAGGCCTCAAAAGGGGAGGTTCCTCGAACCAGAGAGAGATGTTCATCAGGCAAGAATGAGTTGTTCCTCAGGTGCGTGTTTGTGTGTTCATGTGTACGTGCGTGTGTGTACGTATATGTGTGCACGTGTGCGTATGTGTGTGCGTGTGTGTACGTGTATGTGCGTGTGTGTGGGTGTGCGTGTGTGGGGGTGTTTTTACGAGAATTGCAGTAAGTGACAGGAATGTGCACGTAGTAACGGCCCCTTCCTTGAAAATGTAACGAAAGCACATTTCGTGCTTTATCAAAGCAGATAAATCTTATACTACCGTTTTTCGTTTTTCCGTGTCAGTTTCCCGTGTCATATGCTGGTCTTTCTATCTGTCTTTATCGAGCGTAGGGCGATTGATCCGTTTCGTTAATTAAAAATAGTCATTTATTTTCATTTAACAAGTCGTTTTGATTCGTTTCTTGAATATATTCCTCGATAATATCCGTTTTGCTCGTTCGCTCAATCATAATAAAACCAGTTTTTTTCGTTCATTCAAAACAAAAATTAAACGCGTAACGTTCGTGGGTGGTTACCTTTTCAAAAGCCATCTCGCTTAATTCGCACAAGGTCGGAGACCAAATATTGTTCTAAACAATTACTGATCAAATGTGCAAGAAGCAGATATTCGAGCGAAAACACTTCAGCGGTCATTACATAATTCGGATGAAATTGTCACGACCTCTTTTTTTGCTGTTGATCAATGAATGCTGGCGTAATTACTGCAGCAGGTGGTCGAAACGGCGATACGAAAACTGAGTCACCTGGACCTTGTAGTGGTGTTAGTTCCACCAGGTGATGGAACAGATTTTTATGCATCCTCGAAAATCTTTTTTATGCATTTTTATGCATCCTCGAAAAGATGCTCCTTCTCGACTAGTCGTTGTTGTGAATTTGGGACCAGCACAGATGTTGAACTCGAGGCAGGAGGGCAGATAGTATATGGGAAACGTTGTATGGATGTGCAGTTTACCTGTATGGATGTACCTGTTTACCTTCATACCTGTAGCGCGACGCTTATTCGAAAATGCTACCGTTTTTTAAACATTCCGGTCATTTTGCATCCATATCAGTCAGTGCTTCCTACGAAATGCCCGAGTGCATTTTTCATTTATGTAGTGTATCGAGCAAGAGGCATCCATGGTCCTGAGACCAACTACCGTTTACGTACTGAAAGAGAATATCAGCGATTGCCAAGATGCTCGTAAAGCTCTCTCAGAAAAAGAACTACAATGAAATCATCATTTATGGGATCTTTAGCGGCAAGGAAGGGCGACTGTCTGCGTTTCCTCATGTAAAACCATCCGTTGTGGTCAAAGCGAATGACCAGCGTTATGACGCGATAGGTTTAGCGAGACGTGACCGAGTTCCACCATAGGCAGTGTGCGCAGTCTCAGGGAAATGATGCTCGAGCCCTTGAACTGGGCAATTATGATATAATCATCTTCTTACTGCTGAGCCAATATCACTTCGGCATCTTGCTTTTATTATCCACAAACCGACGATCGAAATAGGATGCTGTTGTGCCCTAATTTCAGCTACGGTTCATGTGAGAAACTCAAAAAAAAAATGGAGCAGGCCTCACACGTAGTTTTTCTTGGAATTCTTTCACCAAGAGATCAATCGATTGCGTTAATTGTGCAGCAAAACGTAATAACCTTCATTTAGTTTATGCACCGGAAGTGAGCAAAGTTGCTTTTGTGCTGTAATGCTTCCGTCTGGTCACTTCACCTTTCACCAAGAAACTGGTGTGTTCTTTCTGTTCGCAGACAGCAATATGGTAGCATTTGTTTACAATTATGACAATTAATACGATAGTATTCCATGTTCGACAAAGCATTGCTCTCTCACAGCATGTTTGCAGTCTCAAATGACGTCAAATTGGCACTTGCCCGTTAAGAATCGAGTTCGGATCCTTTCCGATTCAAACAGCGTTGTGCAAGCGTTACAGGTGCTCTATGCTTTATCGAACATGAAATCTTATCGATGATACCTTACGTGATGTGAACATCACGGGTGAATGATATGATATCAGTGGAGTAGCTTCGACGTAGTCTTCGCTGAAGAGAGCCGTCTTCTTGGGAGCCTCGTACTCGTTGGCTGCAAACCCATGACGGTCGAGCCTATAGTAGTACGGATTTGCTAGTGTTTTAGGCAATCATCCATATACTTTATGCACAAGCTCATACATGCGTTCTACAAGGCTATGGCTTAAAATCGGCTTTGAAGCTGCATCGCAGCAGCTTTACGACAGTGAATCCGTTCTTGGAGACTGTTTTTGACATAGAGGATGGATTCGTTGAAAGCAGTGAGTGCTATGCTATAAAATTTACGATTTTTGGGGCCGCATTATTTCTCCATGAAGTGTTTTTCAAATACATCCAAACAATTCCAGAATATATTTACTCGTTGAGACGAATCGTAAATCGCTGTAATCTTCGAAAATGAATGTGAAAAGATCCAAAAGTTTTTCGGAAAAAAGTGGATGACTGGAGCATTTTCCAATGTGAAATAAAGCGGTCGCATGAATCCTAATAGAGAATACTATAGCGTATCGTATAGAACGATATCTACGCTACATGATTGTGATCACTGCTACAGGTCAGCCTTACACACATCACAACCGTCTACGGTTCAATCATATGCGCGAATTACTTTATCCATGTATTTTTGACGGGCTGCGGGAGTTTGCATAGTTGAATGGATCGTAAACAAAGAATTCTGCCGTGTGGCATCTATTGATGGAACCAAGCTTGCGAGCAAATCAGATCAGTGAGGGGAAAGGCCATTAATCGAGTCGATGTACAAAAACGAGAGTCGCCTCTCTCCCGATAATGCCATCCGGCTCGCTGAGCAGCTAGAGACGTACAAGAGCCAAATACGGACACTAAAGCTGTACTAAAATTTTCTTAAATTGATGAATCCTAGGATGAAGGCATCTCACTTGTGTCCATCATATCCTCGAACTATCCAGCCATACATCCGTACCAAAAGTATCTGATCGTACGGCTGCAGACGTGCATTGATGCAAATGTCCCTACGGATATTTTATGGCATAAGCAACGACACCGCAAATGACATAAACGAAAATACCTTTATTTTAACAATAAAGAAAGCGATCTGCGCATTTAATCAATCGTCGGCGCAAATGACAGTGGACTGAACGTGATGATGGTGAATGAATAAAACCAATTAAGGAGCGAACGAAACAAATAGATAGTCATGTGCGTAGAATAACCTCATTGTGACGGCAAGACAATTAATAACACTCAAGCAGTAAGTGTTGGCAGTTATAGGAGACCAAATACCACAAAAAAAGGTGAACTGAATTTCTGTCTTGATCGGACAGGGCAGTATTTCAGGCCTGTACTACTTCCTCAGGCGATCTCTTCCAAATGCATACGACGCCATATGCGAATGACTTGAGGATGATGTTTCGCAGTTTCGCCTGTACCTCTAGCCACAGGGAATGCGACCCTAGTTCGCCACGAAAACTGCTTGATCGACAACTATATATTAAAAGAGGTGCTCGAAAGCTTGTTCACAGCTTAGTAGCACAGTTTGTTTAATTAAAGCAAATACTCCATAGGGACCATTCCAAAAAGAGCTTTGGTGCAACTAGCAGCTGCTTCACAGCACGAGTGTCCGCAATGTATTATGTATTCGGCCACGGCTTCTTTCACGCATAAGTTCCGAGCGCTGCCAAGCTGCGTCGTTAACTCCGTTCGCAAAACTAGCATCTTATCACTTGTTTGGGATGGAAGTGTCCACTTGCAAGTTATGATATCACGAGTCGCGTTGTTATAACCTACTCACAACGTAACAGTCCCTGCTCCAATTTATTAAACTATAGCTTATTCGGCACAGCCTTACTCATGATGGAGTTACGCACTTCTGAAACTATACTATCACCACCATTTATAGAGCAATAAAGCACTCCCAGCGTAATGATCTACTTATGAAAATAGCTGGATGCATGGACTTTGCTTCCTTGTTTGCGTAGGTACCAAAGGCTCAAGCGGCTGTATGAAGTTTCCAGGCTTTCATTCGTTATAAGTACCACTGAAAAATATATGGTCCAGGTTAATCCTGCACAATTCAACTGTCATCGTACGGACAGGTGTGCGATCCGGATGGGTAAGTGAAGATGTTTCTGAATGTAAGGCAAACTAAGGAAGATAAGGCTTCTGTTTTTCGTTGAATTGAAACAGAGGTCATATGTTGGAGATAGGTCACCACTATCGAAGAATGGACGTATCTCCAAGCAAATGTGATGTATGACGATTGCGACGATCTAGTGGGACCACTTCTTTAAGCGACTTAGCAACAAAGCAAAAATTTCTTCGCTTTTGACTGGAGAGAATATAGAAGTCATATTAGTTTTCCTTCAGTTCCCATACATTTTCGTAGGCTAGAAAATGTATCGGTTACGGAAGTTGACGAAGTGCGGATTCTTCATGCTATCTTTATCCAATGGAATTCCAAAGCTAAAAAATAATTATATGTTGCCACTCCGTACATATAAATGCTTTTGTCGCTTTTCATAAGGTATCTATTTTAAAAGCCACGAATGATTATTCAGATATTCAGAAAAACCCGCCTTGCTTTCTGTGAAATGAGAAAAAAAGGGTCGACAGCTAAACCGAATGAATTGTTGACAGTTCTCTAGCTCATCCAACACCACTTCCGCTCTAATTGCTCTGTTCTTATAGATTCGCGAATGTCGTTATCTTTACGCTCTATCACAAATTTACATGAAGAATGCATTGAGCATTCGATAGTTGAAGTTTAATCATTTAAGCCAGCATAATTATTAACGTCTTTAATAAAGCACAATTTGTTTGAATAGCATAGGCGTTCAACCTCGTTGGCGATATTATCGTCGTAAAACTCCCATATCGATCGAGACAATTTTCGATGATGAGGTGTTTTTTGATCGATGAAACGCAATATAACACGTTATAAAATAGACGAGAAAAATTTAAGAAATTTATTTATGAAAAGAAAAAAAACACAATTAGAATGCCACATGACAGTCTTTAAAAATATACTCTGTATATTGATGACTGCACCGAAAATTTGTTTACGTAATGCAAAGAAGCATTTTTCTTGTTTGTTTGTTTGTCTGCCCGTTTCTTTCTTTCCTTCCTTCTTTCTTCAAGGCAGCAACAATGTGAAATGTTGTGGAGGGAAAATTTATGTGAGGATAAAATTCTCGACAATGAAACAAATAATGAGTATTATGCCCTATGGAATCTCAGATGAATCTGCTTCTAGCGTCACTCACATCCTCATATCACAGTTTATCTCACTGGAAGTAAATGTTATATGTTTTCCTAAGCATTGCTTTCCTAAGCAAACGGTTGCTGCATCAAACGAACTAAGTTAACATTTCACAGTCATTTATGAGCTAAACAATTCGAATATTCAAACAATGATTCATATTTGCACTTTTATTTTCATCAATTCTGAAACGAACTGTTCGGAGTGGGAACACTGCTGAACAGATGTTGCTCTGTGGGCGCTGAAGCAGATGCTGAGACTGGAAAGGTAAAGAGCGCATGAGTGTGAGTGTGTGCAAGTCGACATGGCAGATTTGGATGTTGTGTACAATGAAAGAGAATGTAAACACAGAACGAAGAGCTCGAGCTATTCAGCTGTTTGCTCCATTTTGATCACAGATGTGTGAATGGGATTCGAGTAAGGGTTGACCAAGGCGAGCACAGAATTGTTGACGATGTCCAGTTGGGTCTGTATCTCGGCAAGACATTGTTCCGGTGATGCACCTTCTTGCGCACTTGTCGATTCGGTGCCACCAGCTGACGATGTGCCTGTGCTGCTCTCTTCACCTGATGTGCCAACCGCTGGTGGAGCAGATGAGGACTCCTTCGGAACTGAATACAGTGACTGTGAGTTCAGTGACTGCACAAGTGCGGACGGCCTTAGCGATTGGAATAAACTCGTTTCAATACCAACTGGACAGTTCTCGGGTCTTACTGCCGGCACCGAGATGGGCACAGACGCGGATGCTGCGCGATCTTCACCTCCACGTTCACCCTCCATTGGTGTGTTTGATGCCGATGCGCTAGGTGATGGAGTCGAAGCAGCGTCTGACGAACTCTGCAATTTGTTATCCATCGATCTTCTTCCATTCTCAAATTTCCGTCCACAATTTCAGCAAATAAAAAGCGTTGATGAAGTCCACTTTTTCAGTTGAGTTGCTATATTCTCATGAATCCGTTGCTTAAGAGAGTCAAAAAGCAATTCAGTGGAAGACAAATTTTCAATTCATATTTCACCTTGGCGAATTTGTCTATGCAAATATTGAGAATAAATGCAGTGAGAGTTTACCAGCTGAGAACATTGATTCACTGCATTCGTTTCCGCACATTCATCGTTTGACCGGCGACGTAACTCTTTCCGCTTATTAGCGAACCAATTCGCTACAACTTGCGGTGAAACAACCTCTTTTGGCATTAGCCCAACACCTGAAATGTTTTTCTCTTTTCTGACCACCCACTTGCTGGCGATTGTGTGCATGTGAACGTCTAATAATTCAATTAATAATTATTTCATGACTCTTTTACGTGGATGCATTTCTAGCAAGAACTCATCAAATCAAGTTATGTGACGATTTATTGCAAATCTGCAAATTTTAGGATATAAATTTCGGGTATGGATCGGTTTCGTGAGAACTTTTCGGGCTTTCATCCAGTAAGCTCTATGCCCTGTGAAATATGCACAAAGACACCGCTGTTCGGTGTTCCCTCTTTTTTCTGCGCACAAAATCGAGAACATAGGCGACAGCGAGAACTAAAAGGATGTGCTTTGTTTTCTTTATTTTTGCCTATTTTATAGCGAGATTAATTCACCTTTTTTATCAATTTGAAGTGCCTGATTGCAGGCAGTTGCGATTTCAATACGTCGATTTAAATCAGGAAAAGGCGTTTGTGCGAAGAAACTTTCAAGGATTCTGATAAGAATCGGCCGGAATACGTAACGCTCTCGCCTTTGTGGAATCAATTCACCGTCACCGTTCGTTTCAAGTCGAGTCGACGGATCGGCCAAGAACGATGCTACAACAATAAACATTCGCTGCCGTTAGAAAATCGTATCGTATAATAATTGTTTCATTTTAATGCAGCATATTTCCAACGCGAAAACACATACACCAAAATCATCGCACAGATAACCCCTTGCGGATCAGTTTATCGACCTTGATTGACCTTGAAACTGTGTTGCACTTTAAGTGCATGAATCTAGCTGTGTCAAAGCATAACGATCAAAATGGTCGTCGTCCTTTAAGGAATTTTCTCTAAAAACTTTACTTGTGATCAGCTAACGACGACTCTCTAGTATCAGTCTGTTTGTTTGCGAGAATTTGTATCACCATGTCAAACAATTGTCAAATTTTAAATGAATATGCACCAACATGCTTTTTGATCGGCTGCTCTTGAAAGCATAAATGAAAACGACGGGAAGAAACCAGCTTATTATTTATGCATATTGTCACTTTCCTTCATAATGGCCGATTTTATGCCACTTGTGGTAATTTTATGAGATCCCTCCGAAATTGCATACCTATGAAATAAATCTCTTGTAGAAGAATATAGAGGAACAGTATTCTGTATTACTTGGTTGACTATCCCCATCAGCCTCTTCATATACGAATTTATCGTGCCTCAAATCGGAGCAAGCAGGGGGGGGGGGGGGGGGGGGGGGGGGGGGG
>JAARMF010000033.1:130522-157216 GCA_022844705.1 Toxascaris leonina | reverse complement strand
GGGGGGAGGATGTTGCTTCCGTATTATATTCCGCAAATTCAGACCTCAGTTACAGAATTCCTTTCGATCTAAAATATGCCTCATCTTCGCTCCTCAGTTATCATTTAAGCAGCGCTGTCTACTCGACTAGTCAAATCAAAACGTCCAAAGATCAGGTGTTTGTTGGATGGACGAATGCTCAACAAGTGCACAATAAAATGAGCTACACATTCGGTATTGGCTCGCTAAAGCGGCAATCATATGTGTCAACATCGGAACTCTTATAAAATCAGGTTCAAGTCGCATTTGTTGATGATGCAGTTCCTCCAAATTCCTCCACTTATATGCCACATTTTAGTGTTGCTCGCTTCTTCACTTATATTCGTTCAATGTGGTAAACAAGCACATAAATTTCAAAAAAAAAAAGAAGTATTTTACACTAGTGAAACGTTCCCTCGAAATCATCGTGCAATGTCATTTTTTTTCTCTCTTTTTTCGTTTAAAAAAAACCAATGAAAAAAGTCAGCAACAACTAACAAAACCAGCTATTTCAACCGCTGCGCGCATTCGTCACATCGATTAAACACACCGCTGCGAGCATGCGTGAACTTCTACATAGAATGAAGCTTGCCAACTATTGTTGACCTTCTCGCTCAGGAAATTTTGCATTTCTGCGGGATCCTCAAACTTGCCTTCTAGGGATCTTAGTAGATTCCTCAGCATTAACAGTCCACAGATTCTGGGGTCCCTCGAATTTCCTTGCGGGAGGGAGGGGTTGGGAAACCACCGAAAACCAGGACTGGATCGAAGTGCCAATATTGTGCACTAGCTTCGCTTGTCTAACCAATCATCGCAAGCTCATCGTTCGCATGCAAACGCTCGCTTGTCAGCAACCTGCTGCGAATCGCATGAAACATCGTAATACCTATGTCTCTTCTCCCCTCCTCCTCCCACTTCAGAAACTTATGTGTGCTCAAAAAACCTCTACACAGCTTGGTTTCACGATCAGTTTACCAAACTTGATGTCCTACGAACTTGTCTGCGAATCACATAACGTTAGGTCATGGCAAGCAATCCCTGCGAATAGCTAAAACTCCTACACTAAAGCGCAGCCATCTTCGGCAGGTTTCCTAATTGAAATCCACTGTCGTTTAGAAGGGTTAAGATGAAGATTTTCGTGAGTTTGAATTACAGTGGTGCTAGCAAACTGCTCGCGATATATTCCATTGGGCAGCCTATGCTCGTTTATAAGCCGCACAAAAATCCCTGAAAAGATGCATAGACAATAGACGACTGCCCAACATTAGCAGCATGGCAACAACTTGTACGAAACTGTGAAGATGACAGTCGTATGTCAAGGTGTACAAATTAAAGGTGACCATGTGTGACGACAGCGAGTGATCGCCGAATTTATCGTTGCATCGGTTCCATATTTCAACTGGCGCATGTACTTCCTAGTACGCATTCCTCTCCTCCCCTCTCCCTTCTCTCCCCCACCCCTCGCGGTTGCCATCTGTGCATCTTTTAGTTGAGTGCCTTTCAATTCCATAGGAAATTTTTTCAAGAAAGGAAGCTGGAATTTAAAAATTGGAAAACACTCTGCAGTGAAAATTGATTCGGCGATGAAAAAAATCGTACTTTCATTAGTTAATTTCTTGCCTATCAAAAATAATTACCTAAATGAATATGAAATGTTGCCGAATAAGTGCCAGAGAATATTTCGTTACGGTCAGCGATTATGCCCAAAACAAGTTGTTGGCTAATTAAATTCACGTCAGATGAGTGAGCTTTGAAATTTTCAGATGAATTATCGTCCAAGATCTCGGCTCGAGAATCGCTACTGCCTTGTTCACTTCTCCTGCTCACATCAGAAATTTTGAACCAATTGAAGAGGCAATACTGTCTCTCGTTTGGTACCGAATGCCAGTCGAATTTTCAGATAACCCGTGCTGTGGAAGTCATGAAGTAGTTAAAATTGTGCCCTACTTTCAAAAGACCTCTCAGAAGCATCTGTAAGGAACTTCTCCCATCCTTTCAATCGCGAATCAATCGACACAGAGATATATGCATTATTTCCGTCTTATTTCTATGAAGGAGGCTTTGGTCAAGAGAAAAATTTACAGAAATTTCTGCAGCCATTTTTCAAAGAAGTTTCAAATCGGTATTTCTCGGAGTTGACATTTTCGGGAAAAGAGCTCCAAACGAGAAAAAAAGGTCGCATACCTGCTTTTTGTGCACACTATTGAACAAGTACTTACTTCTATCACATGCCCCGCCTCATAAGACTAAAAGTGCAACACTACGTCAATCTAAATGAAGTGAACGATAGAAACAATTTTGTCCTTTTATAATACGATGAATCGTCCCCGACGATATATCGGATGTGCAACCATCTGCTTCATCTATATGCTTCAGATGTCTTTGAAGTACAGTGGAGCAATTTGAAGTGAAGCGCATCGCCCATTGTCTTTACTTATTCAAAGAGATGAACAAAAGCTTTCAAAGAATTAAAATGCCAGAGATATAGAAAATTATCGTTCAATGTAGATTACTGAGATTAGAAGCATTTAAGCACTTATTATATCACCTGAACAAAACAAATCCCAGACTAAACCCAGAGCTTCCTGAATTGAGTCCGATACTTCTCAGGAACTAAGAAGTTTTTAAAGATTCTTTTCGCTTCTTTCACAGAAGCATTTATCACATTCATAATAATCAAAGAACAAAATGACACAGTTCCCGGGGTCTTTTTTTCAAACAGTAATACTAGTACCAGAACCATTACTACATTAGCTGTGATACATATGACGCCAATAAAGTTCTTTATGAATAAAATGACTTCGATTTTTCACTTCCAACGTTTACAACATATGATGCTCTAAATAGCGAATTTCAACGCTATTGCGCATTTTGCCCTTAAAAAATTGCGAATAATAGCGAACTTTTGCGCCCATTTCATTCCAATGATCACTTCTGCATCGAATATCGCACAATATTGTCGATCATTCAGTGCATTATTGAAGTAATAATAAAATAAATGTCGACTGCTTGCTCGTTTATGTTCGATTTTTCTCTCAAATGCATACTTTAATGCATACATTACGAGCAGTTTCCACTGTCAGATGAATTCATCCCTCACCAAAAATAATAAAAAAAAACGCTTTTTTTATCACGTTTTGCAACATATCACGTTAATTTCGTTCGAAGATTTTTCCTCTTCTCAATTGAAAAAATGTCCATGAAAATGTGAGTCTGATTTTGTTGCACATCGTAAGCTGTTAAATACAACCTAGCTCCCCCCCCCCTTTCCCCTCCCCGCCGGCCCATATTCGAAGATTTGCCTCGAACTTGCACAACTACGCTATAAAATATGAAAGGCATGATGGATTGAAGCCCATAAATAGGTGACTTCTTCTATATCTACAACATCTTCGTAACATCACTAGCAGATAGGACTTTCGAAGAAATGTTTCCGCCATTAAGTTTGCATCATTCGAATGAAAATGAATGTCAGAAAGCTGGAATACGGTGCAGTTTTATAAGCTGAAATTAAATGCCTTTGCACGAAATGCGATGCACCTCAAACCTTCACTGATCTCCGGGATATTTCGCAGTGAAAAGTAGATCTCAAGAGAAATGGAAATGCACACGCTAAAACCTTCTTGCTTAAGTGGAAGCACGTTAACTATTTGAGCGAATCCTAGAAGCTGTTCAACGCTTTTCACTTTGGATTGTGCTTGCTGACAAAGCTTGTGAGCTGTCAGTTCGAGATCTTTGTCAAAATCTTGTCATGAAAATACGCATCACTTCCGCTCAGAAACTTACTCATCTTACCGCATTTGAATAGCATATGGCCTCGAATTGCTCTTACCGCATAGCGGAAGTCCCAAACGAGCATTGTTTGATAGCGCATGGAACTACGAGAAATAAAATCTCCAACGTTCAATATCTTTAGTGGAAGTTCAGGAAACTATAGGAAAAGCGATGGAAGCGAAAGGGCCTCAAGAATGGAATGGTGGAAGGGACGAAAAGGGAAGCTTAAGAATTTCTTTATAAACTTCATTCTCTTGTATCTTTACAATAAAAACCGTTGTGGTAAATTTATTACCAACTTAAAAGTGATTTAAGCCTGTCCAGTAGCTAAAAATCATGTATAAAGCACAACAGAAATATTCTGGACCGTAGGATTCCTACCTTCTCGTTCACCAGCTACTCATCACGAATCCAGAGCTTTTCCACGTGGCAACTTCCGCAGTCGTAAAGTTCAAATTCGAAGTGCTGTTTCATGTGCTGATTTCATCATATAAAAGAAGTAAGCTCAATCCAGTTACCGTCAATATGGCTATCGCATCATCAAGATAGGCTCATGTATTATGAGTAACCATTTCACCTGGGAGGTTAAGCTGAAACACAGCCGAACTATGAAACGATTCAATGAATTAGCTGATCGATGATGCTCATCATAGTACAGTGAAAAGTGCTTCCACTGAAGAGTGCAAACTTTCTGATGTGGCGATGTTATGCAATAACTGATGTGCTAAGTGTGCGTCTCTCCACAAGCCTAATAATCAGAAATTCAGGCAAGTTCGGTGACATATGAAGCAAACATCAGAAGTTCCCTGGTTTTTCCAGTATGCTCAAATTTATATGGGCAAAATTTTCGAACTAGCCTATACCCTATTCCGTCAAACGACGCCCGAACGATGCGTATAGCTTTTTTCCATTTAAGCACTAATTATGAATTGAATTTCACAGCTTTTTTCCATTTTTTTAAGAATTTTTCTTCTTCGAATTGAAACTTTTTTTTCAAATATTATATAGAACTGAGTAAAATCGATTATCGCAAATTGAAATTTCACTTACTGGTGTAATTAACAATGAAATTATTCAACTTTTATTAGTGCGTATCATACAGGTGCCTCATTTATTCCACCGTTTTATTTTTCTGATAGACTTTTTGTTTCATTCACACGAAAAAAATTTTACCAAATCATTAATGCTTTTGTATTTGGTAATTAGCTTGCCATTAGTCCTCTGAATCGAAAAAAATCTCTAAATTCGTCGAACATTTTAATTCTATATGACAATTCGCATTGCTTATATAAGCTAAATGAACTTGTTCAAGTGAATAATGCTTACAAGTTTTGTTTCTTTTTTTTTTGCGCTCACGTACAAATCTGTCGGAATTCAGATTGAATGCAATTTGCACTCAATAATCGTCAATTATCGATGACACTTTCAGTGAATGCACATGGGAATATTTAAGAAATTGTATGTGAGTAGAAATACGTTAGAAACTTGGCATTTTATATTGAACTCACTGGACTTATTGAACTTACTGAACCCATTTAATCAGCTTCAAAAGTTAGCATCCGTAATTGAAATTTTAGATTAGCACAGCCATAATTGGCTTACATACGTTAGCTTTCAAATTTTTGGTGATGAGTCTAGTGGATAGCAAAAATCAAGTACGTTCACATATGCTCGAACAAGTTACTCTAGTTCGCACTTTTGTTTGACATTGAACTACTTTCAAAATATTCTCAAGTGTCCTTTTATTCACCTTTTCGCTCCGATCAGAACTGAGGATTCTTTCTGCTGACCTCTACTTTGCTGACTAAGAAAAGATTACACAAAAAATTCTTACAACAGAATTATGAATGTGTGGGAGATTAAAAAATGAAACCTCTTTGAGCGAACACTAAAGCTCAAGTCAATGGTTACTTGCTTATAGAGTGAAATGATGAATCAGGCACTAAGTTGGTTAAAGTACGCGTATATACTACTGCAGTTCCCACTATCGTTTTGATGTCACAAACCTTCGATATGATAAGGGAAAGTTTCAGTAATATTCGTCTGAGAAAATTATGAGCAATCTGTACTCTACGACCAATCGAAAAAGCCTCGTTCCTATTTCGGGAATTGATATGAATAACAAATTTTGCAAAATCAACTCATCATAATTTCGATTATTTTTCGAACATAAAAAAGCGCTGAAAGAAATGAAATTTTCTTTTGCGTTAGCTCATTTTTCTGCGTTAGGTAAGTTGATATTTGGTGAATCGATAGTTCGATCGGAACAATTCGATAATTGCTGTGGTAGTAGCTGCTAAATTTATGCACTTTTAGGTTGCTTCAATTTATTTGAGCTTTAGCGACGTCTTTAGAGATATTTGAATTAAAATGAGGAAAAAAAGAGAAGAAGAAAGAAAAAGATGGATGCAATAAATGAATTTATTAATCCACTTTCTTTTCATCGTTTCGTGCGTAGACTAAAATTTTCAAGATATAGGGAACATAACTGATTAGAACAGCATATTATTTGCTTCAAATTTACATTCTCAATTATAATGCACCATTTTAGCCTCGTTAAGAAAGATATACTACTGCTGAATCAGCGAAATAACCTACCCACAACAGAAAATTGCTAAGATCATCGATTTTGAAAAAAAAAAAAGAAACACCTATTAGACCCACATTTTTACACCTGAAATTTCGCTCGACATTCACTTGATGCGATCATTGAGAAATACATCTGCACCTCAAACGTAATATACCCTAGTGAACGCAAAGTTCAACGGATAACATCAATCTACCTTTGAATAATCCAAACTGAGCTCGGCGTATAGGAATCCAGTTACTTCTCTTGGAAAGCTTCAGTCTCCTCCTCTTTTCTCTTCATTCCTTCTCCATTCTCATTTCTCTCTCCCTTCATTTTCCTTTCTCTTTTCCTTCCTCCTCTCTTCCTCTCCCCTCGCCTTTTCCTTTTCGCTACTCTCTTTTTCATCTGCTATTATCCTACGGCAGTGCAATCCTTGCATCAAACTGACAAAAGCTTCACCTAAATCACTGCTCAGAACTTCAAACTTCAGTCTTGGCAATATGCAGTTGTTGCTCCTTATATAAAGTTCTGTTTAAACAACAAAACATGAAAAAAGTCACAACGAAAAGAGTTCTGCAATATTCTCTTTGATGAAACCTTCGGAAAATGACCTGTGATACAATACAAAAAGCATGTTGCATATAATCATAATGTTTGCTGCCTGGTGATCTGGATATTATATGATATTTTATTTTAGTTACATAAAAACACTTGGCGCTCTTTTTGCTATTCGAGCACATTCTAATGCCCCGTAAAATCTTGATTCTAAGCTTCAACTCAGTATTAGGCAATGTCGATTATATTAACCTACGAAAGTAATGGGAGCTGTTGCACATTTTTTCAATGATACAACGTTTTCAGATTGTGCATCCTTCCCATCTTTCATCTCAATTCCCCTTTTACTAAACCGGAATTCGACACAGGTCAAGGATTCAAGAATGATATATTCTGACTCTTTCTGATGTTTATTTATCAGTTACTGTCTGTGCCATGAAGCTTCATCTTCGACAGACAATCTTTCTACACTACGGTAGGACCTGAAAATTAAAATAAACGAAGATTTCATTGGCACTTCCTAGGTTTCAAGCTCCATTCACAAATTAATATGGAAGTCAACCAACATTTCAGTTGAGTCCCTGCTAGACCAAAAACTGGAATTACGAAAAACATATGAATGTCATAACACCATCATGAACTATTCTTGGACGCCATGGTATCTTTGCACATCTCCACCAAAAGTTGAAAAAAAGAGGAAGAAATTTCCACTCTATTCCAACATTTTCTGTTTTATAGCATTTTCGTCTCTTATCGCGTCAATGTTTCAGGTTTCATGATTTAAGACTCCCTTTTTCCGTAAAAATCAATGATCATTTGAAGTCGAGGAATTGTGAAGAAGATGTGATAGCGACTAACAACAAACGTGAGTACAAGATGTGTACTCCTGATTTCCGGCATAATATGATACCAAGTTACAGTCGGTGATCTCTGGATCGAACCAATATTTTCGTCGATTTGCCTTCTATCATTAAGGTATTCACCCATATCACGCGTCGTCAACAATTAGAATTTAGCTACTACTATAAATTTTCATTACGATTCCACGCGACGAGCGCAAATTTGATAGCAGCAGCTACTACAAAATATCGATTTGGTGGCGAATTGTTGGGATAATTTGTGATGGCACGAATGTATCTGAAGCGAGTGTATTTTTTCGCGAATAACAGAAAACAAGGGAACGTGAATCAAACTTACACAGCTTTTCAGGATGCCGCCTACAATTCAAGTACCAAGAATAGATATTCTTTCGACAACGAAGGGATAGCTCTCGATGATTGCCATTCAATAGTTTCGAAATATACGGTTGCGATACTCCTGCAGACATAGACAGGCCTGTCAAAGGCAATAACAGATCACGAAACTTTCATCTTATATAGATGGCTTTGTTTCATTATCAAATGTTTGACAAAAAAGGAAAGTGCGAAACCATTTCCTTGCGATTTGCTAGTCCAAAATTGACACCAAATTAATTTCGGTTTGGTGAAAAGTTTCTAGAGTTTTGAAGCATTAAACTTCTGCAAGAACACTTTCCAAAATATGTAAATGAAGAACAGGGAAAGGATGTCGAAAAGAGTGAAAAACAGTGATGTAAAAGCACAGAACGCAACTCACCAGTCATCATTGCGACCGTTGTTTGTCGGAGAGAGAACTGCGTGATGAACTGCTTCATATCTTGGATGCAACCCTCTTCGCCTTGTTGCATGAACTCCTCAAGTTCGCCGGGATCATCTAATGTTGTGATTTCACGCATTGGTGTACGCTGCGACCTTATAGGGCGACAACTCGACGGTGAACTTCCGTCAAAGTTGTATTGTCCAAAAACACATGTTGGAGGTATGGCGACAGGCGATGCATCAGCGCCACCACCTGGTGCACCCGCTGTTGATGCAAGTGGAACGGTTTGAACAGAGCACCGCTCCGGAGATGAGGCAGCTACAACTGGTGATGAGGAGGCGTTGATGGTTACTGGCACAGGTGGCTGAAAAACAGCTAAGTTAGAAAAAACAATCTAATATTCGAAATAATTCCACTTATTTTGCAATCTAGTGAAGACAAAAAGTGCTGGCAAAGAAAGGCCGAAATATGATGAACAGGGAGATCGCAGTATTTCGAAGCACATCGATATTAACAGCTCGACGTCTCTTATGATGCTAATCTATGTCTAATGTCTACTGATGGTGAAAATCACGCGATGGAGTTGAATTCTTCCATAAAATTTCTATTGAATCCTCCTCTGCAGTACGAAACTTAGGACTCGTAGTTCACATGGATTTTGAACGATTTCACTCGAGTCTGGTCTGAGCATTATCGCGATCAGGATTCATTCACTTAGTTCCAGATATTCTTCCTCAGAAGTTTTCTTTTACCTGAATGTTTTTAAGCGCATTTAGCCACACAAAAAGTCCCATTGTGTGAGTGACTCCCGAACGATTCGATGTCGAAACAGAACGAATGAGAAATTCCAGGAAAGGCGGGGAGGGGACAGGGTGGTGGAGGAGGTGTTGAATAAGGATTTATGGATTTACTAATGCGTACTTTGAGCATCTCCCCTCCCCTCCCCCCTTTTCTAAAAGCGTCATTACTCTCTATCATGAAAGTGCGTTGGTTTTTTTTCTGGATTGCCATGACGAGAACACTCATTTGTGTTGACTAGCTAGCAGCACTTCTAATAATGAGTATCATATCGACAGCGACATTCGCACAAAAATTGCACTCTCTGTGATGAATAATTAAACTAAACGACGAGAGCGATTCAATTAGTTTTCGCGCATACGTGCCTTTCATGTGATGTGTTTAGTGCTTCTGAAAAAAAAAGATAAAAATTTTTTTCCTCTTTTTTCGGACAAATAACGCCGAATGAGGAGAAATTGAGAGAGAGAAAAAAAGCGGCCAAATGTCGATTGTGTAAACAAGGTTACGTATGCTCGACGTTCCTTTACGGTCTACCGTATTCATACTGCATATGACGTGTGACAAAAAAAAATATGGCAAGGCGTTCTTTCCGCTCATAATTGAACAACCTGAACAGATTGCCACCCCTTCCCTTCCTCCTCCCACCCCCACATAAATATCAGCATTTCTATCGTTGGTAGATCCTTCACGTAATTATTCAGCTGAATGATCAGCGATACTGCTGTCAAAGATTGCCTGAACGGTCCAGTCGATAGCTCTCAAACGGGATACCTCGTCAAGCCTCAATTTCGGCTAGACGTTTACATCAATATCTCATTGTAAATTCCTCGTTCTTAAGCACACACCTTTTCTCACCTGATTTCCGTACTATATAAAAAGACAGTGTCTATTTTTCAGGAAAATGAATGTAATATCCAAAATAACTCCTGTAAGTTTCCCATGTGAACTTGACCCAGTTTGCACAGCGATTTTAGGGTGAAGCGGTTACAGGCTGGCAAAAGAATAAACATTAGGATAACCTTATGATAACCAATGAGAACATCACCTGCATGGATCTATGAACAAGCAATCTTTCACTTAGCAGGCGGATTTTAATGCTGGTTATTGAGGCTGAAAGAATCGCGCAAATTTTTAACGCTTGAGTGAGAAATGCTGACACAATCGCTGCTGGATGACCCAACGCTGTCGTTGTCGCTGCTCATTATTTTTTTGTTTAGTTCTTATCATCTCAGTGTATGCATCGCGCAACATACCTGGCGAACATGTTGCGTTATATGTCCGCTAGAAATGATTTGACTTACACAAATAGTAGGAGCGTATGACGCCAACAATTACATGACGAGTGAAACTGAGTTAAAAGACTAAAAATTGGCGATGGTATTGAACGTCGATCTTGTATGTACAGCAAGGTGATTCAAAAAAATTCACGAAGCAAAAGTTCATGCTTCATTGAGCCTCTATTTGCGCATGTTGAAAAGGCCCATAAAAAAACACTAGCTAGGACATAACGAAAAGAATGATAGCTCCGCTTTTTTCCATCATCTAAACGAATCGCTCGTCAACCATAGTTGATTGGGAGAAGGAATGAGCATGCTTAAAGCTTCATGAAATGAGTGGTGTTATAGAAAATGCTTAGACCTTTGAAGGCATAATATTTGACGATCTTAATCATGCTGGTTTTTTTTCTATGATCGACTAGTCCATCCGTAACCGACTACCTTTGAAAGTCACGCAAAGCTTTTCGCAGTGGTCTGTGAAAAATGGCCACCAAAACCACTCTGATTAACACCCTCTTTTTAATCGTTGACCATCGTTAGCAATGACCTTCATTTAAGCTTAGTAGCAACTTTGTGAGCATCGACCAGTGTAATTTAGCACTCTCTATCGATTAAATGCGTCAGCAAACGAAAAAAAAATGCAGCATTCGGAAAGTTTGTACTTTAGAGGACGCCAGTTGTCATTGTTCAACATTTATATACTCTTTAGAATACATTCGCAATGAGCAATCAGAGTAGCGAGTGGACAAACGACTTCTCGAAATACAATTCTGTTGCACTACTTTTGTGAAACCCATTGAACTCCACTACAAATCTCCACTTTCTACGATATTGCAATCGTTCATTGTATTATTCATACGAATGGAAAGAACTAAGCTGAAGAACTCCGATGAATTAGTGGGATAGGTGAGAATGGCTAGCTAGCTCGGTCTATATCTTTGGGAAACTTTCTTTCCTATTCGATAGGTGGACTGTAGTAGAACGGGAAATAAATAATTACGTGATGATTGCACATGAGGCTGGTGATCAGTTGACGAAAAATGTAATAGGAAATCGCATTTGTCGGGATCCGGGTTTTTACGAATATTTATGGAACATCTGAGCAGAGATAAAACTTCTTTATCATCACCGTTGCGCAACGTATGAAATCAAGCAGAAACTTTGCGCAAAAAAACAAACTAATCAGAGATTTGCAACGGCTGCATGGAGGGATGTATTTTAGCACTGCACTTGATGGTGGCCCAATGCTCCAGTTACAAGCCCTTGAAGAATGGCTCAAATATGCTTCTTAAGTGGAAGTTCTTGATTGTTTTTTCAGTTCTCACTGTTTAAAGCACTGCAGCGTTCACTGGTTTCGTCCGCTAACTATAGCATAAAAAGGTCTCTTCTGAAGCCACAAAAACTTTTTTACCATTCCTCTGGAATTACTGCTCTTTCTCACCACGGTAAACGTTAGGCTCATCACAAAGATCGAAAAGTTCCTCTCAAGTTTTAGATAGCTGCTAGTGAAGCGGACGAGAATTCAGACATATTCATTTGCACATTCTTAGTGCGAAGGAATCTCAGTTTTGAGTGAGGAGGATGAAGGGGAAGATTCCCGGTTCTTCTAGAGTTTTTCATTGAATTTTCAAAATAATCAATGAATTTCATTCTGAAAAAGCTTTTTTTAAACACGATCCATAAGAAAAATTAACGATAAAAATAATTCACTTTGGAGAGCAAAAAGCTTGCGAAATAATCAATGAATTTCATTCTGAATTCGCCTAAGGGAGAAAAAAAAGTGTTGTGAAGTTGTAACGAACTCCGATATTGCCACTCGAAATAAGGCGCATAAAACGGTGATTCTCGAATGGATGAGTAGCAGTCATGGCTTATTGAGCTATATTTCCAAAAATTCAAAAGAACTACCCAAGCATTTGAGAACAAGAAACGCTCATATTCAGGGCGATTTACCAATGTTTCAAGATAAAACTAACATTACTGCTCAGCGATTCTTAGTTCATTCAACAAGCCTCAGCAAAAAAAAAACATCGAAATGAGCTCAACGTCTGTTCCAACACAGTAGCCGTAACTAAGTGTGCTGTTTCATTGAGAAAACGACTGGATTACTTTGTTGACTTGCCGCTTGCATTTGACTCAAAAGTGCACTGGACGCGACGAACGCTAGGAAAATAGCAACAAACGAAAACAGTGAACTGACGACGTTCAGATGAAGCCTAAATTTGAATGAAGAAAAGAAAGTCAATTGTTAGAAACTTGGCTGCTGCGAAAATCTAAGCTGCAGGAGGATCATCTGGAATGGGTTTGATGGGTTTTAAAGGGGTGCAATGACATATTGGCAAAGAGGACTTTTGGAATACAATCTGTCATTCAGAAGAGCCATAGTGGATACAAAACGCTTCAAGGCAACGTGTCATTGGGCGGGCAACAAGTGAACGTGAGAAGTGAAGGCATCAGCCCGTGATCTCTCGATGCACTCAAGAAATTGCTTATTCACCAAGCTACCATCCTAACGTTCGCTTTCCACCCTAGCACTAGAATCAGCCTCAGGTCAAATGTTAGGAAAGCAATGGCAACCGGTACTCCGTCAAAATTTTGATTCAAGAAAAACAAATTTTAATTATAAAACCCACATTCGAAATACTGCAAGTTTACATAGTGGTGATTCCCCTGTACTTTGCGCGTGAAGCATAGATTTGTGCAGATTTATGAATAGGATCGGTATCTAACGCATATAATCGCCACGTACGGCTAATAAACACGGCCAAGGAGACTGATATAAAGATACAGTTTCTGTGTTTCACATATAACGTCGTGACCAGAAAAATGCATATCGTACAGAAAATCAGCTAGGCAGAAATTTCGCGCCTTACAGGGGAACAATGGAGCTGGCTCAGAAATTCATCCTCTGAAGCCTGCCAACTGAAGAATGATAGATACCGTGTATCGCTTTTGGGTGACATGGCAACTGGCTTAAAAAAAAACGATCGACGTCGTATGTGAAACGTGTCCTGCACTCAAAGAATTCCGATCATGCATGCGGATGAAGGTCCTAGCTGGTTGAGCGCATTTTCTGGATATTACAGAGGTGTTTTGCAAGAAAAATATGGGTGATTTTCATATCAGAATAAACTTGGATATCACCATTTCGAACATTGGTCTCCAGGCTTAATTTGAGGCATGTTTGACGTCAGTCTACAAGGATGTTTAAAAACTGCCTATAGAAACTAGCCAATTTCAAGCATACATCCTGATCCAAGATATTAGACTTGCCCAGATAGCACTGCTTTCATTATTGACTGGAAACTCATCGGATAAAAGTTAAGTTTTCCTTCATTCACTTTCTTTCCTTTAGTGTTCCATTTTTGGTTGTTAGCACTAGCCATTTTCTTCAGGTTGTTTGTCACATAATTCTTCCCTGTCTCATCATCAAGAATCCACTCTCATGCAACGAAAACAATTTGCTGTAAATACTGCACCCTAAATATATATCCGATTAAATCTAATGCTCTCTTTCAATGGGAACCAACAAGGAAAATAAGCACTCTGTGTGGAAGGCTTGAATATGAAAGCAATAAGATTGGTGATATATTCGGAAACTCAATATAACCTCCCTTGTGATGCTATGATTTAATACATCAATCAAAAATAGAAATGTACATCTAAATGTGGAAAAATTTTTTTCACATATTCTGCATCGAAAAGATCCGAGTTTAGGCCGATCCGTCCATGAAAATGTAAGTTTTGTAGAAGCCTTAGGTGCACAATCAAGCTGATTAGTATACAAAAAGAGTTATTTCTTCTATTCATCGTTTCTCGATAATTAACGAAATTTGCTGATGAAGCAATGGAAATCGAACGGATATTTTGCCAACTCTTTCAGTAGAATTTTTTTTTCATTTGTTTTGACTCTTTTAGCGTAATAAAATGCTTGAAATTTTTCTCTCTAATCGCTTCAAACGTTCGCATCAAAAAGACAAGTTTTGTGCAACTGCAGTGATTCGTTATGGACGTTCAAGGTCACTTCTAAGCTGTTTCTCTCGGTGGGTAATTGCTCCAGTGTCGACTGGTCTCCAATTTACTATTGAAGTTTTATTTGCATCAATATTGATGCTAAAATACTAAATCGCTAAGGAAAAATGGATTCATAGAAAAGCCGATTTTAGCCTTTTATATTTTCACTGCGAGCATTTCTTCAACTTATTATAGTGGGAAGGAAAACAAATGCGGAGACGATGGAAATGATGCTTAGAAATAGGAAAAACATCAACTAAACAGGTTCTTTCAAAAGCTCTGGTGGAACGGAAAATGGAACATCTAGATAAACGATGCAATGCGCATATTTTCCTGTGCTATGCAATTAACAAAGGTGATCTGCTCTTGCATAAGCAAGGAACAATAGTAATGAAAAGCGTTGTCACAACGTCTGATCGTGCATACAACATCATTCGATGACAACTAATCAGTTAAGTAGGAAAACGTAAGCTAAATAGATGGAAGATTCAGGCAGAAATCAAAGAATGGGAGAAGGAGGAAGGAATGATGGAAACGAGGGTAGTAAACTGAATCAGGATGAAAGGGAAATACAAAAGGAATTCATAAATTGAGGCAATTTATGAGAAACTTGTAAGTGAAACAGTGATTAGGGTAGCATAATGAAGCAACTTAAATGAACATTTCCCGACTTCTTACATAATTTTTACTTGCTAGCCCATCAGTTATCAAGTGATGATTATGTTTAGCAACGAAAACGCTCTAGCAGCAATTTTACGGCCACTGCTTCTAGTGTACAGAAAATTTTCTCTACTTTTGCTTATTGACCCAATAAATAAATAGATGAATAAATAAACGTAAGTGGAAAATAAAAAAATGGAACATGGAGGTCACAGCTTTCCAAAAAAAAGTGGAAAACATTAAACGCATAAACAAACAAATAATTGCAAATAGCTGCGTTGCAATTCGATTTGAATGGAACTAGAAAGTAAAGTTTCTGGACAGAAAAGATGCGACATTGAAGATAAAGTGGAAAAAACCTTAAATATATAACACACAAAATACGCCGAATTATCAATTACGCCTTAGCTTCGTTTAAGCAGATTGAGAGTGCCATTGCGAGCCGCTAGTGACGAGGAGCGATCATCCAGTTACGAATTTCTAAATAGTACAAAAGCCGAACGAATGCTAGAGTAGGGAGAGAGAAAAACTTGTTTACGGTAAAATAACTTATTCAACTGAAATAATATGAGTAAAGCGGCATATAAGGAGTATTACGAAACGACGATGTCAACAATCAATTTGCTTTTGTGTTTTAGTGTGCTGGGAACTGAGGATTCATTCTCGCAAGACTTCCTGCTGTCTTGATCATTCTAGGAAACATAATAGACAGCTGTTGTCCAACTAACAAATGATGTTGTATTAATGTTGCGTTGTTGAACAACTGAGGAAAAAATTGAGAAAATAAAAGGTAACCTGACTCCTAAGGTGTTGTAGAAGAATAGGACTGGTTGTTTCAAAAGATGAATTTGTTGTCGCATCATCAAACTGAAACATCTTTGTTGCAGGTGCGATGAGTGCCGCAAGTGCGGCCGATTGTAATCGCGCTGCATCCAGATCGGCTTCGATTTGTTCTAGGGTTCGAAACGCCTGAAATTACTGATATTTCTAGGCATGCAAGCATAAAGCCCTCCCCACCTTCCAATAAAAAAATATTTGTGCTCAAATATCTCACTCAGTTCCTTGTACTCGAAATTAAGCTCTTAGAAGCCGATGGAAATTCCTTCATCAGTTATGCGCATTGGTTTCCATCCTGAGTTAGAGTAGACCTCAGCTCTCGTCTACCAATTAAGGTCAACATTTTTTACAGACTCCAGACGGCTGCAATTCGTGCTTGCTTATTTGGTTCGATGCTTTTGCGAACGGGATGCAATGATATGAACGGAAATTTAGTCAGTGGTTTCGCATTTCATATAGTGAAGATGAATCTAGCCGTTGATAGTTTCTAGAAAAACTCCTCAATCTGAAGAATTTTTTGATTGAATCAGCGTCGACGTTAGTATGACATGCAAGGAATCCGATGCACGCTTGGAGTGGCGTATGACCATTGAGAGTGTAAAAAAATGCAGTTAAATGTATGCGCTTCTGAATGACTTCAAAACAGTTCATATTTTTTCTACTTGCATGATATTATAAAGATGCGTACTTTTTGCGAAAAAAAGAAATTTCTCTAAGTCATCAATCAGTTAACCAAATTTGAAAAAGTTAAAAAAAATTAAAAACGACTTTTTCATTGCAAATTTTGTCCGACAAGTTAGCAGTTTCATCCTTTTCGTTTTCTTTCAAGTGTGTAATTCAGCATCATCGCTAATCAAACTCACAATACTAACGAAAACGGACAATAGGAAGATACCAATGATCAATGTATACCGTATCCGAACAGCTTTATGACCGACGATCGTAAAAATGCTAAGGAACTGGACGGCATCTGGTCTATTTTACCCAATGAAAGTGTATAATTATGGCTGACTAATCAGCGGGAAAGGTAAATGCCGACCTTATCATCGAAAAGAAAACCATTTAAAAACTATCTGGAAAAGTATGGGGAGCCCATTGAATCAAAAGTGACCAAAATATTCGTGAGTTAATTGGTTCGAAGTAAATAATGATTGAAGAGTTGTTTCGAGACCCCCTAAGGTACCTTGGTGAGAGAATAACGTTGCGCTTGCTCTGCCACAAGCAGTCATTTGCATTTTTGGACCTCATCCATTATTTTTTTGGAGGTGAGAGGTTCTGGGGTACATTGTGGACTATCAGCATTCATTGTTCTCACGAAGCAGACTTCACTGTTTTAATAGATACTGATTTTTTGTACATCATCATAATTCAATACGTTATCCATATTTTTGAACAGGAAATATTATCACTAAATGAATAATGAATCATCAACCAATTCAATGTTCTTATCATCAATTCGAGCGCTAAACAAATTTTTTAAACATGATAAGAGGAGACTTACTGCTGATATCATAGCGGATACTGATTTCAGAAAATAAAACTTTTCGACAGTTTAGCATTATTTGGAACTACCCATACCTAGATAAGAAATTATTTGTGAACCAAAAAACTGTTATGTTTTTGTGACAGATTCTAGTGCAGTACAACAGTGAAGGTAAAATCCACTACTGCATTCTTTCTTTAATTCTCTCCATCGTAATTATAGTAATATATCCCTAAAAAATCTTCAACAGAGAACGGTTTGACGGATTTCATTCAAAAAAATAAATAAATGAGCGGATGAATGAATAAACGAACGATAAAAAATAAATATACAAACAAACAAAAAAGACGAAAAAAGGAAGGCATATATTTTTGAAAACGTTCGAGTAAATTTATACGACGAACCAACAAACAGCACAGCGGGAGTTTTCTCTTACAAATATTAGCGAAAATAGGCTCTTCAATAAATGCAAAAAATCCATCGACTACAAACTGAGCGACGATTTTCAACGACGATCGAACTAAAAAAATATATACACATTTTTATCGGCTATTCATAATGGCTTCTAAGGGCATGAAGCATTGGATAGCATATTTCTGCAGGCAATAGCTATACCTTAAGATTGCTGCAAGCATCTGAATATACTGTTTAAAACATTGGAGAAAAATGGAACGTTAGAGCAAAAGTTGGATTTTTTTCGCTGCTGTTGAAGTAACGTTTCAAATGCATTGTTTACACGATAGCTATCATGAATGCGCATGAGCTTATGCATTTCTACCACAGTGATTCGTATATGTAAGTAACAAGCAACATTCAGCAAACGTTATAAAAGTAACGTTGTGCAGGCCATTTGTCGACAACGTTACGCAGCTTTGCAATTTCGCAATAACGTTATGTAACAAGTTGGTTGGTTGAAGTTTTTATCTCTAGGTGCACGGGGTAAGACAACGAATGTGCTAAGCCCAAATTTCGAAATTGCACGTTACAACGAACATATCAAAAAATATAAATAAAGCTGCCTGCACACAGTTGTTCTCTTGTAAACGATATGGTTGCTGTGCGACACGTGATTAGAAATATGAGATTTTTTTTTCTTGATCGGCGTCTCATCAGGTGTTTAAGTGGAATGAGGTTGCTATTCGTAAGATACAACAGATTTGACTGCAGCACTCTCTTAGTCTTAATATATAGGCTTTTTCACAGGTTTCTCGCCTCACTTATAACAACGAATATTATCGAGGTGTGCCATAAAAAGAGAGCCGTAGAGAGCCGTAATGAGTGAGCACAAGTTTGCAATGATGCTTGCTTCCGTGCTTTAAAAAGAGCGACTGCCAAAACACTCTAACAAGCATCAAAGAAGGCAAACATCAATCAATTTCCATTGTGGATCCCATCACAGCATGTACTCATGCATTTCCGCTGTCGACTTTCAACGATCATAAGATGGAAATAAACTAGCAACACTATCACGTGACAATACGCTTCCTTAATTTCTATATGCACTAAGATGAAGCAGATCCTTCGAAAAATATTTTCAATAAACGCTCTCTATTTAGATAATGTTCACATTTTCTTCTCCGACATGATTGATGATGCTTGTTGCAGCTTAATGTGTCACATTTCGAACATTCACCATAGGTATTCTACAGCGCTTTTGCATGACACGCAATAAATGACAAGGCGTGAGCAAATAAAACTTGAACAACTTGTGAAGATCACTGCATTTGCAGAGTTGCTCTAATCGAGCGACCACCTTCCCATATATCGATTTAAAAGGCATTCATTGTGCATTTTTCACTTTGGCGTGACGTAGTAGTGTTCGCTAGTGTTCGCATGTGTTCATATGCGTGTATGTCCGTTTTTTGTTTATCCACTCGCATTTGTTTGTGTTTGCATAAATAATTGATTTATTAAAGTGTTATAAAATTTGTCACTTTTCTTTTCAATGGTGGGATGCCACTTAGAAACGCTTTTGTTCTATTTCAAGAATTGTTTTAAGCGGTCGGTTACGTGTTGATAATAGCCTGTAGGAAATTTCCCACTGCTTTTTAAATACATGTGCAACCGTTCAACATGGCATACATCCACTAAGCATTCTATGATATAGTGCAGCTGATTTTGTATGTGAAAGAATGTCGTAAATATTAATGGCAACGATGCAATACCACAGTCTCGTGTTCAATCTCGCAAGTTTTAACATCAGGAGTCCCATAAATGTTTTATACTTATTAGTTTTGTAAGCGTGAAGATGCCTCAAACGAAGAGGAAGGCCAGTCATATTCTCCGCGTACAACATGCTTATTTTGCTTGCTTAGGCATCACTACAAACTAAACAAAAAATAAACGATGGGGGGGGGGGGGGAGGGGGACTGATATAAGAAATATCCTCTTGAAAATATTTCGCAAATTGCGTTTCGAACTGCACCTGAGTGTTGTTCGCCAAAAGGGAATCGCGAGCCTCAATTTACGAACCGAAAAGAAACGCTTTCTGACCCACCTCCTGAGGACAAATTTCGTCGTTTCTACGCAACGCAATGACAGCTAATAAGGTTGCAAGTTACAACTACAGACTCCAAGCTTTCGAAGTTTTCGCTGACGTTCAAAAATGGTGGCACTAAATGATCATGTGAGCAACGGTAATTTCTAGTTCATTGTTTCGATATGGTTATATTGTCCTGAGTTTCAGATAAGGTTTCTAGGAAGATGCGATGCCATCTAATCTTATGAACAAGAACTCCCCACTCCACCTCCTGTGATAAATAGCAACTACTTTCTCACGAAAAAAGTTGAAGTTTTGAGACGCCCCCAAAATCAGCATGCCTTCGAAACAACGCTTACTGAATCAGTTGCCATGAATTCAACCTAGGCGACCCGGATTCTTCTTTAAGAAAGCTCGTTAAATTTGTCCAAGTAGATTAGATATATTTTTCATAGAGGCCTCCATTCTTGTTAAGATTCGGACTCGCGAGCTTCGGCAAGTGGAAATAGGCTATTATGCTAGTGAGATCGAGCGACAGGACAGAAGGCAAATTTTGATTTTAACGAACTCTGCAAGGTAACCACCCAAGAATAGAATCGGGTGGTTACCTTGCAGAGTTCGTTAAAATGACTTAGTAGATACTGAAGTGAAATGCGTGGACGGATGCACGGATAGATAATACCAGAGCAGGCGAGAATCCTCCAATAACCACCAGTAGACAATGAAGAATATAACAGCCTACTTTAGAACGATGTTTACAAGGAGCAGTGAAAAAAAGAAAGAAATAAAGTGAACTCGAAAAAACGATCAACACAAATTCCTCTTATCTTAGAGAGATAATATATGATCATTACTCTTTTGGCATATGACCAAAACCATTTCAGTAAATGCAATACACATGCAGGTCTTTGAAAGCATTGTGAATTTGTCTTGATGCTCTCGGCTACGTTACGCTGCTGCACCATAAGATCACCTATTCTGGTGGAATGGTGAATTTTCTTCAATCGTAGAAACAGTAGCACCGCAAAAACGGAGAAGAACGTATGCTATGACAAAACGGTCAAGCGGTCGTGGAACTAATTTTATCAAGAAAGGTGGGGAGAAAGCGGCGGTTATTTGAAGTGAAAAAAAAAGAAGAGGAGAAGAAAACTTTTAAATCGATGAATAAAGCAAGGTTCGCGCTTGATTATCCTCGATAAATGAGCACAAATTATTTAATGCAGAATTTATCAATAATACCTCATTTATTCGTTTATTCAATGACATATCAATATTTATATAACATTTTAGGCTTATTCACCGACGAATAGGAAATTTTTGGGGAATTTTTTTCATACTGCAGAATTCAATATTGGATGAGCGGCAATATTTTTTCCATTTTACTTCGCAAATCTCGCATTTTCGTTGAACGATACTGAGCATAAATTTCCCTCTTGAAGCATTCCAAGTAGAGTGAAAACTTACTCGACACGCTTTTTGCGTCCAACATTTTAATCAAATAAAGGCGAAGGATTTTTTTAGAGACACTATTGTTCACGATGAATATATGATGAGATCAGGGTAATATTTTTCCAGTTTGCAGTGTATTATGAGTTATTTCCCTTGACATAAGTTGGTAAAGGTTGCTACCCGTTGTTTTTCAATTCCTCTCAAAGAAGAGATCTTCATACTATCACTGAAATGATGCATGAGAAAGTGAATGAAAGAGATATTTTGAAAAACAAAATAATATTGGAAATGAGAGAGAGTAAGTCGGCACGATTTTCTTATAGCTCTTCTAAGGAGTAAGTGGTTCATTTTTTATGGGCCATAGAAATTTAACTATATTAGGCTTATCCTCTGATATTTTGCAGTTGATTTCAACCATATTTCAAACTTTTCGTCGTCAACAAATCAAATTTCTGAGAGGGAAAAATATGACGATGAGTAAATAACTTCTCTAGCTGAGCTGCGATTAATCACATAATCTATATCACGTTATCGCATATATGTACCCTGTGCGATACACATATATACATACTTTCCGGATTTGTCGACACTTTCTTTAAAAAGTCTCGTTTCGATGTATTGTGCACTAACGAGATTCTGTCTTGAAGGATGCGATCAATTTATACCTCTAATTTCCTGCCTCTTTCATTCCATTTATGTGCGATAATAAGAGGGTCACATCCGAAAAAACTCACCAAACATCACTTAGAAGTTCATTTGAAAAAGAAACGGCGGCGAGGGGAATTTGTTTGAATGGTTGCTTCAAATGAATCTCATCGTCAACACTATCCAATCATTCTATCTCTGCTGCAATTCTCATCATTTGCATTACCCAAAGAACGATTGTGTACAAATTTCTCACAAAAGATGATGCAATATTATGCGCTACGAATGTATATATTCGTTTTACCTGAACGGATAAATTCCCTATAAATATTCCCACAGATGGGCGTATATGGATAAGCAATGCTGCAAATTGATATACCCACTAAATTCGGAATATCCTAAACGCGTTAATGGATATCACATGTTATATGCAGTGCTCCTATCACGGTTCCTTCGCTTTGTGCCTCAATCAGGAAACAAAATTCGCTAATTTTTTACATGATAAGCATTGATTGAGGTGAAGCATGTAATTGGCAAGGCATGGAATTCAACGAGACATAAGAGAAGCGATGCATATTACATACTTGTGCTGTCCATCGCTTCAATAGTTAATAAAGTGTCGCACTCAACGGCTACCTTTTTGGCATTTAAAGGTTGAGGTCGTGATCGAAATCGTTCTAGCCGCAAATTCGTTCTTGCTGTTTCCATCATAAAATTGCCGCTTTCTTTTCAGAGAAGCAAATTCCAATAAGCTATTCTACGCTGCAAGAAGTAAATCAATTTCCTGATTCCGAATAGAATGCCCAATTTGATGAAAAGTTGTAAAACCATTGCAATTCGGTCTTCTCCTATTTAATAACTCATGCCGCATCTTCCGCTGAGAATTTAGCGTATTCAAGCTATCTTAACTCTGATGGCGCAATAGACTATTGTCTTGAATTCATTTGTGATACTGCTGAATTTTTCTGTCCATTCGAATACTGATGCTTCTCGCGCTCACCTAATGAGCTTCTTAATAAGCTAGCAGGAAAAGAAATGCGACATGTACACATTTGCAGCGTCAAATAATTCACTGGTAGTCTTTCATAGTCAGCCAAGTCTACTACTCAAAGTGACCAGCAAGGCGATCGAGTTTTCGAATATAAATATTACTAACATCAGAAAAACAAGCCATCATCCATCATCAAGGAATCAGAAATATGAGTTTCAATTGCTACTTGAAGCAAGAGGCTTCTATTTTGTCATAACAAAAACTTTTTTCCGCAAGTTAATTTTCCCCTCCTACCCCCTTCTCCCCCAACTGCAGTCCTTGCCGCATTCCCAATTTGCTCGAAAGATGCCAGCTTACCGGAAGCTTCTAGTTGGCAAAAATGACGTCGTGCAACAATTTTTGAGCCTTTGAAGGAGATCACTAGTGAAGCGAATAGCAGCATTTCTCAGTTTTTGCAAACAATTTCAGTAGTGTCATTGTTGAAGCCGTCACGAACAACTGCTACGCTATTTGTACGAATGCAGCATATAGCATAGCGTTAGAGTGATAATCTAGAGGTGCGCGCCAAAAAGAAAAAAAAACTTTTTGCCTGCTATTTCCACTGCTCATTTGCAAGCAACTAGGGGTCTCTTAGAGCAGAAATGCTAGATTGTGAGTAGGTGGATGCCAGATGTGTATGATGCTGGTTTAAAGTGACCTTGAAATAGAAGACTTTTTATGCGCAACAAAAGACAATATTTTTATACAAAAATGTTATGAAGTGAAAACAAGACCGTTAAATGTGAAGCGGTAGACAAACCTCGTCAATTTAGGCCATCATTGCTCAGCGGAGTTCTTTGAAAATTCAAGCTCCATCAGTTGTCCTTTCTCTTCGCTTGCCTGCCACTAGTGGCTTCCTGGACTGCCAGGAACAAGGGAGTAATCATAGTGTTCTTAATGCCTTCTGGAAGAGTTCAGCTTGTCTGTGAACCTAAACAGCGGACAGCGAAGGAGATGCACACTCATGAATTGCTGGCGAAGAGCGTTCGCAGCTTTGAGCTATGACTTTAGATGGTCGTATTTATGCTAGGTTTCCTCCCCTCACTAGATCTCCGGCTGAACGTCTGATGACTGAGCTGGCTACATGCGGTACTGTGTAAGCGCTTAGTAATGGCTCCATAAATAGTGACAACACTTCGAAAATGACAGTCAGCTCAGATCACGCCTCGATCGCGTTATCTGCGTGTGCTATTTGGGTGAACGCAACTCTTGATGCATCAACTAGATTACCCTCAAAGATACACGCGTGCAAACAGACGCACACATACGCTCATACATCCGCCCACACCCACATGCATCATACGCAGACGCATACACACGCGCATACACAGGCACACGTACGCAACATATAGTGTGTTGCGTATGCGTATTTGTATGTGTACACTATCAGTTAACGTATGCGAACAAATTTGTCGGTCAGTTCGAGTGCGCATGTTCTGCGCTTCACACGTACCTCGAGTACAGCCTCAGGCGTGATGCCGGTCATACGCAACCGTCGTATTAACTCCAGCTGCTCCACTGTGAACAAACTCATCGTTCACCTGAAACAATTACGCATTCAACGCTGCTGAAGCGGTTTGTGCGAAATGTTTCCGGACGAGATGAATTCGATTAATGCGCATAGAAAAAAACCCACAAATTTATTCGCACAACGCGATAATGCATTTATGAGATCAGTGAAAAAAGCAACGTGGTTCAATGTGATTAAAGGCCGATTTTCAATGGATTTCGTTACAACGAAAACAACCAGCGAACTGTACCAAGTACCTGGTACGATATGTGGCCGCAGAAATGAGACCAACGACAGACTCTCCGATTGCACATGCCCGGGAAAAAAAAGGTGCAAAAGCGCTTAATAAAGCTATTTTTTCTGCGTTGTCAGAAGCAAGAGAACTCGATTCGTGAGTAAATGACGATGAGCGGGAAGCTTTTTTTGTGTGTGTGTGTGTGTGTGTGTGTGTGTGTGTGTGTGTTTGTGTGTTTGTGTGTGTGTGTGTGTGTGTATGTGCGTGAAGCAAACACCGTCATCGATCCTTTATGAAACCGAGAGACGACGAACGATTTATCGTGTTTTTAAGCAATATGTGGCGTGCTCCAAAAGTATCCTCGCATATTTCCGAACACTTAGAACAACGGAACTTAATTCCACTAAAATATGATCTTTGTTAAGCTCAAAACATTTCTCACATCGACAGCCTCTTATCATTTACGAAAATAACCACGCCATATACAAACATAAACAAGATTGGAGTACCCCTCTATGTACAAATCTAATTGAAAAGTTAAGTGACTAGTCCAGCATTTGCTTTTCACCTCGTAGGCAACAAATCATTCAAAACAATTTTAATCATCGTGAGTTTCTACGCTCATGAACGGAAAGTATTCGTCATTCACATAAAGATCGACTCCTGTAGGCAAACCCCATGATAGAGTGTACGCTCACAGAGTTGAATCAGCGTAAAAGAAAGACATACAAAATACTAGGAAGTGAAATCGATTAAACAATTATGAATATCATAGTTTCCATGAGGTCAAAGGTTACAGCGTAGTCACAACCTTCAAAGGTTACAATATGGAGTGGATTAGCAAGAACGATCATAATGTTCAAAGCAGTTCATTATCGCATTTAGACATCAACGTTGATATCACTTCGTTATTTTTGAAAATGACGAATAAATGTCGGGTTGATAGCGATGACAGTTGTTAACGAAAAAGAGGCATTTTGGAATTTCTGATAAAATGAAGCGCATTCTATGGATGAGTTCTTCGAATTTTTAGTAATCAAGTACTCGTGAAAATATTTCATCGAAATTTATTTATGGAACGGATTAAAATAAATGTAGTTGTTAACGTAACACATAAATGTACTGTGCTTTCTGCACTATACGAATGCGTGAAAAAACTCTGAACGACGACGATAACGAGCAACGATTGCCGCCTCAAATTTCAAATATTATTGCTTGAGCAGTAAAGCGTTCTTCATTCGTTAACGATTTCGACGTATTGATGTCGATTGAAGTTGAAATTATGAACATTTGATAGCGTTGTGCATCGCTAGACCGTTCACATCACGAAAGTTACACATTAAGATCACAATTCATTATGTAACGAATGTTTGAAATAACAGTTAGTTGTCAAACTATTTGACGCAACTAAACTCGATCAACGTTTTTCGCTCTTTTTTTCTTTTTGGAGTCATTTCACTCCTTCTCATAAAAAAAAAATCTGCTAGTTTATTGGCGCAAACGCGTCGCCATAAAGTCGATTAGAGGAAGAAAACAAGTGCGCAAACTGTGATTTTACAGATTTTACAAAATATTTTTTTCGTTAGTTCTCATTTTCACGGGTTAGTACTCAGGGACATATCAAAAGAAGTTTTATAACATACAAGAGTAATCTCTTATTTCCCAAAATTTTCAATAAGTGCAGAAAATTTTCAGTAGTTTTAAGTTGGATCAAACTGATGAAACTCAGATTATGCTGGAGTGG
>JAARMF010000033.1:119541-129635 GCA_022844705.1 Toxascaris leonina | reverse complement strand
CCCCCCCCCCCCGCCCCCCCTCCGTTTCCTCCTCTATGAAAGTATTAAATGATATGAGGATTTCTAAGTGGCGATTTGGAATCATTTTGACCGTTAGATGTACCAACAATGAGCCTCAACCCCTCCTCCATTCTTGTTTCTATTACGTATGTCAATCCTGAAGCTTTCTGATTCAACTCCAAACAGCTAAAAATACGCTTGTACAAATAAGCATAAGATATGTGAAATGAAACCAATATTCAACTGATATGATCAGTGTAACGCTTATTTTATGAGTCGTAATAAGTTTTTGCCTAATATTGGTGTGAAAAGGGTAATATTTTCAAATGGACACGTATAGAGACCGAGGGATTTAGATGGAAATGATTGAAGTTTCATATTTCGCGCGGAAAAAGCTCCCTTATTTCTTCGAACCCCCTCCCCCACCTTTACTTCTCTTCAATGTCCGTTTCCTGGCGCGGAACTAATCATGATTTGTTCGAGAGCAACCATCCCCCATAATACGCAATATACGCACACAAGTTGTGTTCAGCGAACAAGCCGAGAAGCGCACTAGACGAGTTGGTACGATATGCGTTTTCATAAACTTTGCTCCCATTCTGACGTCATATAGCAAATAGCAACTTCGCCATTAATGTTTCAGTTTCATTGATAGCTTGTTTCGTTGAAAGATTTGACAGGCTCAACGCAATTATGTTATGGATAAAAATATATATATAATGTGCCTGGCTAAGCATGCAGTAATTATTTCGATGGTACGTAGCATAGTTGAACTCTTCGATGTCGCAGTTATGACCTCAACTGAGCCGAAATTTGATAGGTAAGTCAATTTCAGAACCACAAATTTTACTCCCATAATTTTCACTCCTTTTCACCTGTGGCATAAAAAGCGTCCGGACAGATGGAAGTGAGTTGCATGTATTATCCTCGCCACAATAGCCTGGAGGAAATGATTTTCATAGTTATTTTACTCATGCTTTCCTAGCGGCGAAACTTCCCATAGATGAGTAACAGGAAAAAGCATTGATTGAGTTGAGCAGATATATTCTCAATTAAACTGAGTGGGATAAGTTCTCATGATAGACTAGTCTTCAGTAAATTAGTTTCTAATAATTATGAATTATTTTCAAATTCACCTCATTGGTTTTCTCCCGAAAAATGAGTCGAGTGAATGTTTGTCAAAGAGGCAGCCTGAAATTCGATATAGCCACTAAACGACAAAACGAGTACCGTTGCTTTCAACACGTCAATGTCCCTTAGAATATCGAAAAATAGGTGAAGAAAGAAATAAAACATCATCTCCCATCTTTGTACGACCATAACCTAAATGTCCCACGAATCGAAGTGAGAAATACCGCGCTTTTGATCTATTTTTCTGTAGAGATTTCGATTTACTTCATTGGTCTAACACCAGTGTTCGTAGTAATAACGCTCTGAGTGAATTTTATGAACTTTAAAAAGCTGGTAAGGATTATCATACAATTTCAAGTGAGAAAATTATGAGAATATCAGCTTGCTGCGAAAGAAATGTGCAGTAATTTTAAAACTGCTGAGTTTTCCCATGGAATCAACTACTCTTCTTCCGTGGCTGTTTTTCTCTCGATAGCTTCTTCAGCTTTTCCTTAAGAGAGGCGTGAAATTTCTTCTTTTTTTTTGTGGACTGTTGCTTGCCTCTCCGTTTTAGAAATGCTATAATAAAAGACTGCAACGCAGAAAAA
The DNA here is from genome assembly GCA_022844705.1 of Toxascaris leonina. Taxonomy (NCBI): domain Eukaryota; kingdom Metazoa; phylum Nematoda; class Chromadorea; order Rhabditida; family Ascarididae; genus Toxascaris; species Toxascaris leonina. The sequence continues at coordinate 127,917 of JAARMF010000033.1, read as the reverse complement.
CGGAACATGAATTTCCGCCTCCTATATTTCCGACCTTTAAACCTTATACTTACCAAAAAAATATATCACGTCATGGATGCTACACTTTCGGTTTCATTCTTCGCTTCGCATTTATCAAACTTGTAATTGCACCTGCTCATTCGTTTGTCTGATTGATTTTAACAACAACTAGGAAACGTATGAGTGAATTTTTTTCACTTTCTATAGCAATGAAATTTTCAAACAGAGGACTTAAAATGCTGCAGTATCTTGCAAAACTTCATCGTATAGATTCCATAAAATTAGAGAAGAGTCAGTGATTAGAATTCTACGGATCGGATTTATCTAATGCCGAAGCAATCAAACTGAAATCATTTTTTGGTACGAAAATTCAAAAAAAAATTATGAAGTGGAGAAATAAGACATTCAAGAATTTTTTTACGAAAATGTGAAATATCGATGTGCAATGCCGAAGAGCGATGGAATTTCGATGGGAGAGAGAAAGAAAAAAAAATGCCGCAAAATGTGTAAGAAAGTGCGTGCAAAGATCCACCTTGTATAATGCGTTAAATTCATCAGCGGGCAAGTATTTTTCAACCTGTGGATAAACGATGTGCTGTAAGTGTTTGATTAATGTACGATGGCTACGTCGATTAGAACGATAAACGCTCAAGTCGAGGTGAATAGACTCGCTTGCACGTGAAAACTTCGTCACGCTTATAAAATGCATGAAAGTTTGTGCTTCACCTGTATGCTTGAAACCGCATTTATTTTATTGTGAGATTCGCTTTATGCTAACGTCAATTTTCGGTGCTAAATATTTCCGGCATAACTGCTTTCCCACAACTTCCACAATGCGAAAATGTTTTTGGAAGCGTGGTGGCCTGTTGCTTTCACCGCCGCCAGTTGGAATTATGGCAGAAGCTATCTGCATGTAACGAATAAAACGAGAGAGTGCCATGAACTTCATGCCATCACGTATTTTTTTAATTGCCTCGGTACTTAAAGAGAAGCTAGACAGAAGCTGGAAATTTTGGATTCGCTCGACGTATGTTGCTCCTCTCGGTGTGTTAGCGATCGTTTAATTCCAAATTCAGGAAAATATGCAGGTGCATGTACGTATTCCCGCAAATATAAATATCTATGCTAAAATATGAACATCAAAAGCGATAGTGTTGAATCCTAAAAACCAACTGACTCAGCGCCACGTTTTTCCCTCGAATTTGGATGTCCTCTGCAAAATGGCTAAAACGCAACTCCACGTGTAAAATCAACGAACGAACTACAAGTGAAACATAAGTATTGCGTTTATTTCTTGCAATACTTTAACCATCTATTTCTTGCACAACATTCAACGCTGAATTTTCTTCGGATGCGGTTCGTCCTGGTGTAATGCGAAGTGCTATCGTTAGGAGACTCACCTGATTTGTGTGGGCGCCTAATTGTTTGTTGAAGATCGCAAACATTAGGAAAATGAAGAAGCCGCTGTGGTGCTCAATTGTGTATTCCGCGGATGTTATGCTCAGCACTGCTCCATTTTTTTCTTGGGACGGAGGAGGGGAGCGTGAGGGGAGAGGTGAAGGGAGAGTAAGAGACGGAGGAAAGGAGTGGAAGGAGAGGGGGGAATGACGGGGAAGGAGGAGAGGAATGGGCGGAGGGTGATGAAGAGGAGAGGTGGGGGAATAGGGAGAAGTGAGTGAAGGGGTGAGTGGAGTTGGAAAAAAATGCATCCGTCAAATTATTACGTACCGCTTGAGAGCGTCGCTAGCTTTTCGGCAATAAATCCAGTTTTCTTGCTGCATCGAAACACAAATAAGCAGCCTTCACAGACAAAATCAAGCTTGATAGAAACCTTGAGAAAAATAAGTAGCATGGTAACAGAATGCTCACTGAAGATTGATATGTTGTGAATTTCTTGGCGGGGAAGTGATCGACTAATGCAGTTGCTAAAAGTGATATCTTCGATTGTTATTTAAGTGCCAAGCAGTTTAGATAAACATATTCGAATACTGAAGACGTTGATAACTACTGCAATGGGAGAGATTATTTCAGACGTTTTCGTTTAACTATAAGTGCAGGATGGAAAACGCATCATCAAGTCGACGACTGCCAAACATGAAAAGCAGCACTGAAAAAAAAAACTATTCGAGGACTGCATTGAAAAGTTCAGAATTCAGTGATATCGCAACAGGTTGAACGTTCGACATTCGATACAGCCTGACCTGCGACACAACAAAAGAATCGATTCGATGCGTTGCTCAACAATATGACTAACAGAACGGTGTACTACAACGTTCGCTACTCCATTCCACAAACAAAGCAAAAGAACCATTTGGAAGTTGTACTGCGCGCCTAGAACTGTCATTATAGTAACAAAAAACTTCTAAAGACCCATGATTAGAAAGCTGCATCCTGCATTCCTATGCGTCGCTTAGTTCGCCTCCAAGTTTAGCTTCTACAAATTTTTGGGTTCTTTTTTGGAAGTGCAGGACAACCGCATGCTTGTTGATAGAAATACATAATGCGGAATACTGCCGTTAAGACAGGTTGTCGAGAAAAAAAAAGGGCCAAGATGATTCTTCAGTTAGCAAGCAAATTTACTACATTTATAATTTATTGGGAAACAGTAGAAGGGTATTATAACTAGATGCTTGCACTACCTCTGATAGTGGTTACATAAAGTGGACAATCGAGTGGACAAAGAAACTGCTTTATCCAATGGAAGTGGATAAAACAGTTAGTTGCCATTCTTGCCAATAAACGAAAATGTGAAAACGTGCGAGCTATTTAAAAATAGCCTTATGTTTCCTTTTTTTCTCACTAAAGTTCCTGCAGCGTGTTGCAACTTTTTCTGTTGGACATATGATTTCATGAAGACAATTCACATGTCCCGCTTAAGATTGTTTGTTTAGTTGCTTACGGAACTAATGAGAAAGGAAACAGCGCTTATTTGAGGGAATCTCGGAAAAAACAGCGCCGAAAGCAGCTTCAAATTTGATTAAGAGTTGCCGCAAGTTGGGAACCATACCAACTACGAACCCACCTACTTCGACATGTTTAGGTATCACCATCAAAAATTGCACAAACTAGCACACTAACTTCACACGTTTGCTAGTTTGTGTTTGCAGGATGGCGTCACTTTTCATGGTTTTCTAACCTACTCAGTCATACACGCTAATAATATTCAAATAGCACTCCACCAAATCGCCGGTTTTAGAACCCTTGGTTTTGATCAAAAATGAATTTATCCATTGAAACTGTGCGCAGCTGCTTCCAACGACTGACGTCTTGGATCCGCAGAAAACGGTTCGCGTTTCTCGAGTAATGTTCACATTTGTGCTGCCTCTACACTACCCATTCCAATGATTTCAAAGCACTCATATCCGGTCATTCTGATAAATTTGCATATCAACTAGTGTGAGCGGCAATAATATATGGTATGACAGGCAAAATTCCACTTCCTCGGGGAATTTGGCAATCACATATCGTTTATGAGGCAAAAAACATACAATCATAGAAATAATCTGTTGGAAAAATAATGTTGTCCATAAAAGAAAACTGGACGATAACCTTTTTTTTCGAATATTGTTGGCGAAATAAAACAGGAATTCTTTGACGAAATAATTTATGAAAAAAACAACAACTATGCGCCTTAGGCTTCCTTCCGCCGAGAAGGAAAAAAGCTGTAGCAGCAAAATTCCGCTTTGTATTACAGAAATAATTCATTGCGGAACGTAGGCAACATCTTCATCTCATTTAAAATCAACACATGTAATAATAAAGAAGGTAAAGTTGCTAGAGGTATACAGATCAAAGGTAGTAAGAAAAATTAATAGGCCATGCGAGACCGTTGTTAAAACTTGACGCCGTGCCAAAGCAAAAGTGTTTCTTTTTTTCTTCGGTGAGCATCTGATGCCTCTCCGCTCAAAAAAAAATTTCGTTTAAAATGAGCAATTTGTAAACAATGCGAGTAAAGCACACTGCGCAAAAGCAGCTGTAGCCTTTGGCAAGAACGTGCAAGCTTTAGCTAGTTAGCGCAAAAAAATTCTGTCTTTAGCTCTTTGGAAAGGGCATATGCGCCGAGTGGCCGCACTTACTACTGTCAACGAAAGCTTCAGTAGATGTTTTTTTCCTGGAACAGGTGGCAACGACAGCATATCGACATGCTAACGTTTGCGGGTGCACTTAATTACCTGAGCGTCCGACTGAGGTGATTTGATTGAGGGTCGGTGAGTTGGAATTTTTCGTGAGTATCGCTCAACATCTGTTATTATGTTTGATGAGTTTATCATCTCTTTTGCAATTAAGGCATATCTAAATTACAAGCTGAGTAGGCTTTAAACTTAAGCACGCTACTTCAAGAAGTTTGCAGTTAGTGAGGCCTTCACAACGGTTTAAAATGTTTCCAAGCACCATTATACGCATACGCGAATTAACGATCAAATAGTGCACAAATGTTCGCTATTTGGTCCCCCATCAGGGGCATCATGAAATTCTTGGAAATAAATGAATCAGATTCATTGAAAAAGATTTATTCATACCATTTGATGAAGTCATATAGAGTTCTCACTTAAGGAGATTGATGTGGAGATGAGCAGAATGAAGATATCAGTGAATACAATATAGACGTTATGATTTCAAGACAGGAGCGGGAAAATTTTTTTTTGCACTAATAAGCTAATATCTCCGTAATTCATAGATATAATTGCAATAGCGTTAATGGGGACGCGTTTAAAAGCGTTACGCGTATTTCAAGCATTTACTCCCCGAAACGATTCGCTAGCTAATATAGCACAAATTGGTGCAAAAAAAAGAAAGATTGAACGTCGATTGGGGATCGAAGTTGGCATGAATCCAATGACTTCAACGACTGCATTGGATTTCAATTAGAGCGTGAATGCTAACGCTTTAAAATTAATTTTTTGCTTTCATTCGCAAAGTGAACTTTAAAATGAGCGTGAACTTGATTGCACGATTATAGAAAATCAAACGAGCCAACGAACCACTGAAAAAAAAAACGATTTAGCACGTTAAAGGAATGGCATAAATTCATCTAATATGATCGTTGAATTGAATGAAATAAACGAAAAAAGTTTCTAAGACGCAAATTTCACCCTCTCCTCACCCCCTCCCTAGTCCCATTCACTTGCTTCTTAATGTGAGCTGAGGTTACTTTTTTTCCCGCTATATTCAGGTAATTCAGATCTGTCCAGGTAGTCGCCATGACAGCTGATTAAATAAGTACTCAGGTGCTTCCACTGTATCTAAAACAATAACCAATTGAAAGTTCAGAGCAACTTATGCTTAGAGATGTTTGAAATGTTGACAGCATAACGGAAGGTGAAGCTGCTTCAACTTTAAATGAGTGATAAAGTTTCGTTGAAAACTTAAACTTTGAAAGATTTTATCATCGAAAATTCTCTAGTGCACTTTATCAACAACAACTGTAGTGATATAGGGGGTCGTTTCTAAGAATGAACATAGCTGTAAACATTTTTGCTCAATGTGTTTATAATCTTTCCCTTTTATCCGGTTTCAATAATTTTTTCTCTTTTATTTACAGTGTAGTAAAATAACAACAATTTGAGCAGCTTAAAACTTAAGCACAATAATCAACTGGAGGTAGCGCTTGTTACAGAGTTGGTGGCACATTATTTGTTCTTCATATCAATAAGAACACGAACAAAAAAGACGCTCTAAATAATAAATTAAGAGAGTTTTGAATATCACCAAGCAGTCAGGTGATTCGAATTGAATAGCTGTTGCACTCGCCTCCAATAAACTTTAATATGATAGATGAATCGAACTGATCGTCAAAAACAATCAAAGACGAAAAATAAGATAGATGGATGCGACTTTGTGATGTGATTAAATGAAGGGAATAATATACGGCCGTTTGATATTATATGCATTGCATTTAGCAAAATCTTTTAATACGTCAATTCTTATCGCACATGTCGCTTATTGACCAACTCAGTGAGCAATGAATGCACTCCAATCGCAAACACCTGGTGCAAAGAGTGCAACCGATGAACGCACCTAGTGCAATTTTTGATGCTTTTTAGTGGGGCATTTTGCACGATGCTCGGCCGATGTGTTTGGTGGAGTGGCCGCAAAAGAATGTGCACCAATATGTGGTGTGCAAGCGGCACACATGATTAGAAGTCGAAATTCAGTAATGGACATTCAGATTAACGCACGTACACACATCCAGTGACGATGAGTCCATATAAACGAATGCGTGGACCAACAGGCCGATCGATACGTAATAGTCTCGTACCCATATACGCATATTCATATATGAACATGGACGAAAACGAAAAAATTACATAAACAAGAACGAAAAAGTGCACGTGCACTTTAGGCTGGGCCAACAGGCCGACTGATCTGGAAATGTTTCGTTATGTGCACATTGAGGGCCCTCGCTCAGCATGCAGCGATCCTCCACTTTCGCCCATCTATATTTGCGGCAGTTAGTTTTCGTTGAGAATTCGCCATCTGAAAGTGCCTGTCCAAACAGACGGTAATTCACCTCAGCTACACATTCGATCGAACGAAAAAAAAAAGAACGCTTCACTTCAGTAGTAACAATACCAAAAAAAAATGTTCGGCTTGCCTCTAGGGTTCAACAAGGCATCATTGCTTACGCTATCGCCATTGTTTTAAACCAATAACATTTGGTGAGTTTTAGAATCATAACGCTCAGCTAAGAAATAACTCTTTCACCATTGTGATATTTTATAAAATTGTGAAGCCAAATAAACCGGAAACTGGTGTAGAAAGTGGAACCTTGAATGAAATGCGCGCCATGAAAATTTGTCATTTCAAGTGTCTCAGCAAGCGTTGTGAATGATTTGCAAGTGAGGCCAGTGCGTACATCAGGCGTTGCATATAAATGCAAAAAATACGCTATAGTTTTGTGATGCAAACGACTCACACGGGAACTCGAACATAGTGCACACTACTGCTTTGGTGAAAATTCCTCTTCTCACACACACAAAAACAATTTTTCCAGTCGACAACTTTTTAAACTCTACACTGAGTGAGCTGATTTGATTTCTTGTTGAACTTTTTTTTGGCCGCAGCCAAAATGTGCTTATTGCTCAATTTGTTCACCGTTGTGCTATATTCGAACATTTTATGCTGATTTCTCAAGTGATTACCAACAGACGACGTCTTTCGTCATGATTCATTATGCGTTGTCGTAGCAGCATCTTCACTTAGGTTAATAACTTTGTGATCCTACAGTCCTATAGAAAAAAGTGTTTCTTTTGCAATTTGCACCGATTGCAAACATTCTTAGCAAATTCGGCTCATATATGAGCGTACGTGCGCACATACACACAACATATATATACACATGCGTATACATTCACGCGTGAATGTATACGCATGTGCCTACGTGCACATGCGTATACATTCACGCACATATACTTACACCCAAAAATGTGCTTACATATGTACACACAAAAATACATAAACTTACACCACACACGCATATACGCGTACGCGCAGAAAAAAGCGCACGTACACAAGCTGCACATACACACACAGATACAAACACACGCACACGTACAAATACACATGGTGCACCTATACGTCGTACGTCAGACAGACACACATACACCTCTCACAGATAGGCACGAACGTATACCAAAAGGCGCACGAGCATATAAACATACACATACATATACATATACACACACATACGCATTTACACACACACATACATACGCATACACACACATATAGGCACATACACCCACAGATACAGACACATACGCACATACATGCACACACACACACACACACACACACACACACACGAACACACACACACGCACGCACGCACACACACGTGTCCAAATTGGGACAAGCTTGCCAATAAAGAGAAAAAATTCGTGTGTGTGTTATCCGTAAAATTCGCGTGAGTTTACTACTTCGTAAGTCGCTTTAAAAAAAACTCCTTTTGGACTAAGAAAAGATGCAAAAATATATTTCTATGAGCGAAAGTTGCTTTGGACATTGTTCAACTTGGCGTAATGAGCTGCGTTATTTAGCGGCGTTGTACGCGTGATGGCTTATTCCAAAGAGCTCATAAACTGTCGATATGCTTAAAAGCATTAATTAGTGCGAAGTAATTTTAGGTGCAAGAATAAACGATGAGCAACACCATTACTATGGTTAAATTTTGACACCAACACCGGTGACAAAATTTCCGCGAATTTCTTTGTGGTTAAACTTCTAGGACAAGAATGTGAGGTGTGGCTTGACCCGGATCGGCTAAAATAGCTTCATGCGGCACCTACAAATGAAAAAAGTTGAAAGGCCCGTGGCAAGGATGAAACAGATTCTGCCGAGTGGAGAGAAAGAGAGGAGGGAGGGGGGGGGGGGGGG
>JAARMF010000033.1:98826-119461 GCA_022844705.1 Toxascaris leonina | reverse complement strand
GAGAGAGAGAGAGAGAGACGTTAGTATGAAATTTTCACGTAAATAACAGTAATTTATGAAGTAGTGCAGCTCGATCTCGTGTACACTCCTTTTCACAACTACAATACATTAATTAAAACAACGCGGAACGTTACCAACAAAACATGTGACATTGGCAATGCCGGACTACATGAAACAGTAGCGCGACGTTGATCGAGCTACCGTATCTTCGAAATAGCAAACATGCTCCGCAACGATCGCATATATTGGAATGCGTGAATGGTTGTGAATGCAAAATTCTCCTCTCATAAAGGAGCTATTCTCTTCGATTGGAGCACATCGAAAGAACTTCTCTAAGTTGTTTGAGTATAGAAGATAATGGCATATACAAAAATTCATTATACTTCGAACGATACGTTACACTGAAGAGTGAAACTAACTAAGCGCAAATGTGGACAACTGAGGGAAATAAAGTCTTGCGGAAAAAAAAACGACAGTAGCGCAAATGATTCTTTAAGCATCGCCAGCTATAATGATGCGAGCGTTTTTTTTTCTTGCATTCACCTGCAAATACACATGGATCATATGAGTTTCAGGTGAAGTAATTTTGGTTCGACCCAAAAACGTACAATAGCTTTGTGATAATAAAAAGAGTGAAAACGACGGTAGCGAATTTCCAAGTTGTAAAAAATTGTATTGCGTTTCTTGTCGTTGCATTTATTTTTATGCTAGTTGTAGGCCTCACAATATAGCTGCGTGTACAGTTTTCAAGTAGAGTTTACGTCAACAAACATAGCCATCTAAATGCATTAAGGTTTTCCCAGACTTGCAGCAGAGAGAAGAAATGCTTATACAAATACTTTATGGTACATAGTTGATATTCATTTCTTTCAACGACGTATAGCGTAAAAACATTTGCAAACTGATGCAACGGCAAGAAATCAGTTGTCAATTATGCTTCCGGCTTCAAGTTTAATGCGACCAACGCGTTCACATCGTTCGATACAGCTTAGTGGATGTACGATATTCGAAATGAAGCTATCGGAAATCTCTCCCTTCTCTCTCTCTTCCCCCCCCCCCCCCTGTCCGTTTTCCTGAACCATAATTTTCATCGAAAGCACCTGTATATCGCGCACTTGGTTGCAATAGTGAGCTTTTGCGTGGCGCCTCGCTTCGCCGCATTCGAAGTGTGGTCGCTTCTCGCTCAGCTTAGGAAATTAAACAAAGCAAAGAAAAAAAAAAGACCACAAAGTGAGTTCCAGCTGCATTGTGCACGCAATCATCGGCAACTTCTCGCGTTCCTAATTCATGCCTCTTGTTTCCATTTTTCAAGAACTCTTTTCTAGCATAGTAAATTACGATGAAACGCAGTAGGCCTTTTTTTATCCGAACGAGTGTTTAGGCGTGTATTTGTCAAAGATTTTTCCAAATAGACAATTTGCCAAAGACGGCTTAACTATATAAGCGCTTTGTCATCAGTGCATATGGCTTAATACCTTGAAGCATTTAGAAGCTTGGATCTGAAGTTTTTCCATCTCTTACAATACCGCATCTTATCGTCTTATGAAGGTCACTTAAACAAGCCACTAGGCCAACAGAAGAAAAGTTCTGAAATGGGCTCATTGCGTCGAGTTAAGAGAACAAGACGCCTGTTTATTGCCCGTGGTGAAAAGCAATCTGTTCTAACTCGATAGAAACGAATGCCTTATGAGGCCAAGTCTCTCCGATCGATGCTGAGAGAACTTTGCTTAATGCGCTCTGATTAAAATATGTTGCCTTGAGCATTCAGAAGGTTGGATCTGAAGTTTTCGTCTTGACTTCCGGGGGGAGATTATATGCAACCTGTTTGGCAACTACTTTTAAGGATGCACGTTTCATTTCTTGAGGCGAAAAAAGTGTAGTTTTTCTCCATCGACACCAAAAAGCTGAAAATATCTGTAGGTGTATACTAGGTGGGAAAAAGTGGGCAAACAGCCATAAAGCGACATCGAAATGAATTAACTGGGCACAGTGAAGACGTCATAGAGAAGAGAACATAATCAGCGACACAGATTCAGAGAATGCATGATGTGGACTGAGTGATCGACGACTACGGTAGAACAGGGGTCGCAAAGGTACGGATGGAGGTGATGGCGATAACGTGCACAATATACGCTTAATGCGCTATGCCTGCCGGAAATAGGCGGTCAATTGATTTGCAAAAGTACAAGCATATTGTCGCTTGGCGCATTTGCAAACTATATGCGCAGGGACCGCAAGACGCCGGCTATGCGTGATAGTTACAATGCGAATAGTATTTGATGGTGCGACCCCCCTGCCGGGAGGCGGAGTATGGCCCGTCGCAAGTCTCTTTTCTATATTAATTCGAGTTGGATGCCCGCATGGAAAGAGTGCGAGAGAGGGCGCAATGGAACGGCGAAAAATATCGGGAAAGAGCGATGCACGAACGCCTAGGTGGACAGATAAGCGTATAGAGTGGTGCTAGTGCAGAGACTCAGAACCAAAAGACGCAAAACGGCTGTCGGCACTACGCCATAGTTCATATAGTATTAGTGCAAAAGGACAGCCGCACTTTTTCTTTGGGACGAGCAAACTAAGAGAAAGCGGCAGCGCGCGTTCGCTTCGTTCGTTCGTTCGTTCAGTCCTAACCCGTCGGTCGGTAGTTGCTGCTTCAAATGGCGCACGCGAGCACATCGAGGCGTACGGCGCCCTTGTCATTGCTGCGATGGTCGCATGCCGTGAGGACAAGCAGTCTCCCAGTTGATTGGGGGCAGCTCGGCCGTCTGCGCATCGGCTGGCGGAAGGTGTGGTGGGGAAGGGAGTGGGGGGTGGACGTAAAGTGCTGATGGGCGAGTTTTACAGGCAAAGAAGCAGGTCTCAAGTTGTAGTCGCCTGCATAGTGCATCGCTCATCTGGAGATCGCCCGCTGCTTGGACGGCGTACTTGGACTCAGATCAAATACGTTCTCATTAGCCGATGGGCAACGTGCCTACGAGTGCAGACGTGCTTCGCATAGTCCTCGGATGGCAGATCACTTCCGGCGCCCTCAAATGCGCGCGTGCGCATGTTGACTTGCACTCGTGACAAAATTTTGACGCGACCGTAAAGTGCGAATGCTTTAATCACACATCGGAACAGCTAACATTGTGACCAGGTGAGCGAAGCGTTAAACGCTCGCTTTCGGAAAACTGCACAACAATCATTTAAGCAGTCGAAGGAGAGGAATCAGCTGGCTCGCATAAAAATCATTGGTATTTCCAGGCGTGTATCCACATATAGAAACGGGCAAGGTGCTGACATCGAGTTAGACATCAATTGATTCGGCGTTTCATTTACTCAAGTGCTATCGGTTCATAGCAGTGATATGTGCTCGAATAGCTCTTTCGTTGAGCAGCACTTTTGAGGGAGTAGCGCTTTTTTCTTTTTGCTCGCTACAATCCTTTCAGCAATGCAACCTTTCCAACGAGCGTCCCACTTTTGCGAAAGCAATTCGTTATTGGACGTTGATGATCGTGATTGCGTTAAGGAGTGCTAAAAATGAGGAGAAACAGAGAGAGAGATGCCGCGTTAACGAAAACAAGAACAACGTACATGCGAGGCGACGAATACAGTAGACCGGACAGATCGACAAGCGGGAACATCATTCTTGCCGAGCTCTCGCTTTCTTTTACCGTCCTCCGAAGTTTTCGTACTCGTCAATTCTATGTGTCTGTTTGTTATTGATATCAAACAATGATCGCTAATGAAACTATTGCTAAGCAGATAGCGACATATAGCGACGCGATCGTTAAATCTACGATGACCGAAGGACTGTGCGAATCTTGTTTCATGTACCCATTTCACGGAATCAATCATCTAACGCTTTGATTATCACACAGTTGCTTTCAGAGGCTTAAACAATTTTGAAGATGCGCGATGCGATTTTTTTAAATGAAGTTATACTAGCTGAACTCAGCGTAATCATTCGAGAGTGGCGACACTTTTTTAATAGCAATATTTTTTCGCTGAAATTTTAAACCTTATTTTTGATCTCTAGAAGGTGCTGGTCAATGTCGTTGCTTATTCGGGACCTCGGGTTGCATGGAACTTCTATAAAACAATTAACTTTGAACAGTATATCACCAGGCGTCGTTTAGATGATAAACCAAACACCACAAGACCGGAATTAAAACGCATTTTCGAACAAATATGGGTATCTATCATAGAACAGCAAGAAACTGAGAACAAGTTGGATTCAAGTTGGAGTATTTTAATGAATGCACTTCGAACATTTCGTTGCGGCTAACAAAATATGCTTAGCTAATCGACTTTCATAGCCTAGTGACTAATCTCTATGAAAAATGGATGCACAATCAATTGAGATGGCTTAATTATCACATGCCATTGTTTCTTCCGTCGAACATTGCCAACAGAGAGCAACGTTCAGTGTTTGAACAATCTCATGAATCAGATGTAATTCAAAGAGCGGAGAGTATTCCTTAGGACAAAAATGATTACGGTAGAAAGAATAGATGCAACATTCTGCGAGTTAAATTCGTCGATTTTTTTTCAACTATCGAGAAATTGATGTCGCTGAGCACTTTCCGGGGTTATCGCAAGATTTTCAAGTTTAACTACTTGATCTATAGTTTGACTTTGGTCAAGTGCTGCTTAGCGATATGCAAACTGCTACGTTCATATGATTACATCAAATAATTGAATTTTTTTCGCAAGTTTGATGGCGAACATTGCTTGCGTATCACGTTTTCTCTTTACCGTAATGATCGTCGAGAATGCAAAATAATTAAGCAAGGAAGTGCTCACCTTACTTTTCTAGCTATTTCCGAAATACAATAGCGCAAGAATAAAATCTCTCGAACGAATTTCTCCAGAAATAATTATAATATGACCAATTTGCAATAATATATGATCAATGAGTTTCACAACAAGTACTACTTAAAGTTAAGTTCATTTTTTAAAATTTCGGCACCGTCTTGAAAAAAAGGCTCATTGATCAAAAGATCGAAAGGGTCAAAAAGGTCGAAAACAGTTTCCAGATAAAGCGGCAGCTGACTAAATGAAGACAACTCAGTTCAAGAATCGATGAGTGCGAAAATAAAACAATAAATTCACCAACGACGACCACCCATGCCGAGCGAGCGTAAAAATTGAACCGCTACAAAAGGAGGTTATGTTCGCCGAAGCGACTGGTAAAGTATTCCGGCAAAATGTGTTTAACCAAAGTAATAGCACAATGTTCGAGGAAACTCGTTTCAGAGCGCGTTCAGGAACACGATCCCCCCTCCTTGTTGGCCGCATGAGATAAACAAGAACAATTCGCAATCACACAACGCGTTCGTTCGTTTTTTTTTCTTGTTCAAATGAAATTCTGCCAGATTCAACGTGCGTGCGTATCGTCGGTTAAAATTCGCGTTTTATAGAAGCGAACTTGTCGCGGCAGCGTGCCTTTCGGTACGGCGCCTATGCCCTCTTCACCATCCATGTATAATCCGCGTTGCTTTACATCGTGCAATGCGATTATGGCGTGCGCAACGCAACAATACAATCATATTCCACGATTGCTTGCGATACGAGTAAGATATGCTTCACGACTGCAATTGCAAAAAATATGCCTTCAAAAAGAAAAACAAACAAGCAAAGAGAAAGCAAATTGATGCGTTGGAGTGGCTTTCATCTTGGATTGCATTTATTACCGCAAGAAGGACTTGATATAAGTGATTGGAATGTAAAATTCTCCAGAAGAATGGAACTCATCCTATCGGTTATGCAAAATTTCTCTAAAGCGGTCAATGGAATTATGCACTTTTCCATTCCTGAGTACTTTTTTGTTGCACGAAAAAAATAAAAAGAAGAGAAATGACGCGTGATCAGTTCTTTTCGAGGCATTTCTTCTAATATCATTCGCATCCCGATGTTTACTTCGATAAGAATTCTTGGTTCCTTCCTCTAACAATATTATGCAATACGTTTTCCTGTACTTCTTCAACAATGCTCATTCTAAGAACTTTCTCAAGGGATCAATTATGAGTGGACTTTTCTGTAAAATTAATGAAAGGCTTTGCAAAGAAAATCACTGATGCGACATACTTAAGGTGAAAAAGCGAATATGCCGTACTTTCTTGAATATATTCTGAGAGTCGTCATCGAAAAAACAGTGCTGTTTTCGGGTTCTTATGAGGAAAAATTGAACACGAATTATTTCGACCGTATTGTACAACAGGATGACCTGCAAGAAAAAAACAAGCAAGCAACACGACTTACAAAACGTGTAAAAATTAAACTCAAAGAAAATACATATTGAGGCGTGATGAAAAAATCCCTAATTAAGCATAAATTTTGATATTCTCAAATGGTCAGTGGTAAATTCAGCGACAAATTTGTCGAAAAGCGAGCATTTCTTTTGTTGTTTTCTGGAAATTTACATTTGTAATGCGAACGATGATAGTGCTATGTCCGGATGCATATTTTTGCGCCTCAACTCGTTAACCACTCAAACGAGGATTGCATAAGAATTTTTGTGGACGTAGTGCATACCAACAGTAATTTACCATTCTACGTCATCTTTCGTGATAGGCGATCGTCAGCTAAAAGAAAAAAAAATTATATGAATACAAAAAAATTAACATGCGTTTTAATGCCACCAGGTATTCACTGCATACGTGTTGAGGTGCTAAAACAAAGAGCAAATCTTTTGCGCAGGAACTGTATAACAAGGTAAGTCATCTGCAACATCAAGACATTTTTTTGAACATTTTTTTCGTTTGGGGTTTATTCAAGCGATTATTGGTCAAGTCAGCGGAATGTGAAAATATATGTCGTACCAGCTTCTATGGCACAATTCCTTGCTTATTTTACTTTTACGGCGATTGTATGATTCATGATGGTACTGAAAGAAGAATCTCCAATCACAGACCTTTCTTGCGTCATGTGATTTCAGACATCTGTTATCTTCGTATGTTTGCTGAGAGCATCTATTGCTGGCCCGATACCTGGAGAGAAACCTGACCAACGTTGAAGAAATCACTTGTGGAATTTATCGGCGTTAAAAATCTATCACCTTAGACGAATTGAAACGGAAACCGTTAGCCAATTTGTGAATAATAGGGTTTGTAGTTCTTTGCCCAATTCATCTCTTTTTTTGGTAATCGGCCGCCCCTCGCAGTCTTATAACGGACTGCTCGAGAGGAGAAAAACGATTTTTTTTTTCTCGAGCAAAAGAAACGATTTCGAAAGGTCCTCCTAGTGCTCGATTCCGCAAAACAGGTCCGATTTTCTTACACAGCATTGGAATGTTTACATTTTGGAAACTAGTGCATATCCAAAAGCTAATTTCTATAGTCATTCTATAACACCAAATTATCTCCTTTACTATACATTAAGATCGAATGATATCCCTTTAATTTCCTTATTGATTTCTTTTGTTCAAGTCGCGAATAGAGTGAAGATTGTTTTCAGCAGAAAATGTCGACTAGCTACTTCAAAGGAGCCATAGTCAACAGTTGTTTCCATAATGAATTTCAAATAGCTAAGGAACAAAAGAAATTCCTTTGAAATATTAAGCACTCTTATCGGCAAGATGTTTCCATCATCGTCCTACCATAGTCATTTGTTGGATAGTGCGTAGGTGAAAGGAAATTAGGTCAACAACGTATGATGACCAATACGACTTCATATAGTTTTCGTTCTATTCACGGTGAACTGTAATCGCGATCGCTTTTTTTCTTTTTTCTTCTTGTGCGCTCTAGAAATTCCATACGGAAACACTATTGAGCAACTCGATGATTTAAAGGAGTTGAAGGAAACATTGGTCCTTCTCAAGATACTTCAGGAAATACTGAGTTCTCGCAAGGTACTACAGGATACAGTGATTCCTTCCAATTTATTTTCTGGGCTCGATTTTATCATCGTAGAGGGTCACTTTCCTGAAAACATGCATGCATTTTACGACTAACTGAGTGGCATTTTAGCAACACTTTGCATCAGTCGAACGACCTTTTGCAGATGTCTAGTCGAAACAAGTGGAAATGCCCAATAAGTGGCATGTTATGCGATATTCACACTCGATAGGTCTAAACAAAGAGTATCATAAACTGTCAACAACAATAAAGTGCCCAACAGCGTGTTTGTATTTCAACCGAATCGCCTACACGTACTAACCCTCATTGAAGATTCTTTCTAATCGCTTGTAAAATGCTACCCGGCGATTTCCTCAATGTGCTATGAAAAGGTATATTCAAGAGCTCAGAGCCTATGCCTGAAATTTGCCATCATATGTTGTAGATTATATCAGCGAATTTCACAGCTGTAGTTCCAGGGATTCCCGAAAGAAATTGCATCACAAACAGAAACATGCTTAAATCGCACATATACGCTAAAACGGTTTCACCGTAATGCGTATTGCAAATACAAATCTACCGGATTGCACCAACGGTTACTTTGTCTGAAATAGGAGTGATAACACCGCGCATATTTAATCAATCGCTGATAGGTTATGATGCCATTAATGCTCAAGTTGAAGGGAAAACGCATGCAGCGCCAATTCCTAAAGCATATTTTTCTTCCTCTTTCGAGTGCAAAATGTTGCACATATTCTGAGATGTTGCCTCCAGTATATTACATCTGTTGCTAAAAATGCTCGCGAACAAAACTAGCTTAGAAATCGGCTCACAATAGAGAGGGATTCGATCTATACCAGTGCAAATAATCGTAATCTACGAAGTAATTAGCGACGTTCATCCACGCATGTATATATATTTGCATATTCATATGTGCACCCGGTATACCCGCTTCTTTTTAGATCGAATTAATTTTCGAATGGATCCTTGTTCCCAACTGCTTTATAACTAAATTTGAATGTTCAAGAATGCCTCACTCAGGCATTGCCGACTTAATGCTCTAACCAGCAAATAAATGTGCAGTTTTTTTTTTTTTTTGAGATATTAGCCGAGCCACGTCGTTCATTCAAATGCCAGTCATTTTTGATGAGTCCTCATTGGTGTACATAAATAATATGCGCCGTATTCAATTGAAAATCGTTTATTTCGCAGCTTTTCATGTTAGCATCACTTTCACTTGGATTCATATGAGGCCTTCACAATCCTAAGCGATGCCTTAGTGAAGCAATTTGGTCATTGAGTAGGTGTCCTCAAGACGACTTCCAAAATGCTTAGCGCGAAAGTGAGTAAGATCCATTAAGAGTTCACAAATTTTCGAGAATTGATAAAGGGCTGCGAAATTTTCCAAAGCAATATAAATGCGCTCTATCGAATAAAGAAGCGCCACTCGTTGAGTATTGAAAATACGCATACACTATGCGAACAAATGCCGATGGAATTTGAACAAATATGAAGGACAGATCGCATACGATTGTCGAGTGCCAGAGAATCCAGATTCCTCGACTAGTCATGCTTGCATTTTTTATGATTAGTATTAATATTCAGTAGAAAAACTAGCATAGTACGCCTGACATAAGATTTCGTGTTTCAAAAGATTTTTCAGCAAGAATCTTTCAATTCAAACGCGATGCGTTGATGAATTCATTATGAGCGCATTGCCTCATTTTCAAATTTTTTTTTAGCTCAACCTTCATTTTTGTACTTCAATTTTACTTCAGGATCATAAGAAATGATCTTTTCAGGAACAACGGATGTTTAACGATATTGTTAGAACATTTCACTAAACGCAAAACAATGACAATCCATCGAATTACATCAAAAAGTAATTGACATAGACTATTTTTTGAAATTCATTTTAATGCTCTCTCAGTGGAACGATTCCATCCGTTTAACCGCTTCGTGAAGTGCGCTTTGCGTAATGAACGGATCGAGCATTCATGATCAATCAAATAAAACAAATGACACAAAGCCGGAGTGAGGGAGGGGAGAGGATAGGGGAAGGAGAGAGTCCTTTAGACTCTTAAACGTCCATCGATACGATCACTGTTTCCATTCTCATGGGATTTTATTCATGCTTGAGTATTTCGCATACATATTGAGTTAAACATTTAAATGCAAAATTCGTTCATTATGAAAGGGTGGCGTGTAATTTTCCTACAAGCAAATACCGCAAAAACCGACTTTTTTTGGGAATGTTTCAATAAATTCTTGAGAGAAAACCATATGAGAAAGTATATTTTCCAAGACATCGAGTATCACTTTCCACTTGCATTAACTCGAACTGTGCAATTTTTAGACAACAAAAATAAAACGTAAACTGGCAAGCCAACAATTTTGAAACAGGAGGCGGCCTCGTTCGAAGCATCGCCATAATTCAGACGCATATATCAGTGCCACATTGCCTACTTTGTAACCCCTGTGCTCTGTTCTTTTCGATCCATTTGCTTAATCTTTCGAACATCGCATCATGCTTTGGAGGCGCCGATCATCAATTTCGACATTACTTGAATCATTATGGTCGCAACAGCTAATTCCACCAAGAATGCTCAAAGCTCGCAGTATTCAAGCGGTTTTCAAGCCATAGAAGATTTGGCTCGCAAGTGTCTCGATTTTAGCATGAATGATTGTTTTCAAAGCTTGATATAGCTGCACGTTTTTAGAAGTTTCAATTGGTGCAACTGTTTTCATGGGATCGCCTTACTACAGCTTAACAGCAGCAGCACGTAAACCTGGGCGCACATGTAACGATTGAAGTTCCTTGAAGATTTTCTTGGAAAAAGTCGACCCTAGCTCCTGAATTTTTGCCTTCCTCTTGTCTCATCAATTCCAATATCCTTGCTTCACTGAGTTCTCCGAGTACTGCAGATTTTTTATTGCAGATAATTTCCGCCTACATAAGTAAGTCACGTTGGCTATTTTTGCATTGCATAGTTTCAAAGCTCGCACTGTTTGTTGCCTCAAACTTCAGAGTATTCATGAAGAATGGCCTCTTAATTGAGTTGAGGAAGTCGTATTTAGCTGTTAGCGCACATCAATTTTCTTCACTTGTAAGGAGGCACCTAATGCTCTGGAAAAACGCAGTGAAAAGATTGTCTCAAGCATATAAAACGCCGTTGACGGGATTACAGCGTCAAAACATCGAACACTTGCATTACCTACACGATGACTAAAACTGCTGCAGAAATGGAATGAAATGAGTTTCATGTTCATCGTGATAATGCAGTTCACGGCTTAGTCCAATGCTGTGTTTTTCAGGATGAAACAACAAAGAAAATGCCCATATCTGATCGAAGACAATCTGTTTCAACGAGTATGAACGCAGTTCATGCTTGTTCGCTACAGTACTTTTTCGATTGCTTCAGGGGTGATATCTTCTATGAAGCAGGAAACAAGCTCTTATCGCTCTACCCATCTTGTCTTTCGCCCCATTATAGCAGTCGACTCTCCAAAGTCTATCTGTAATGCAATGTTTTGAATTGAAGCATGCCGGTTTCCTTTTGCTCTCATTCTTTACCATCACAGTCGTACCTTTGAATGGAGGTGAATTTTTTTCACACCAGAATTCAGCCGTACAACATATAAACTCGTCAAAATCACATTCATCAAGATCATTCATCATGCTAAGTTCTTCACGAAAATGCGGGAAAACGGAGCAATGATTGCTGCAAAACATCAATCTGGTTCTATGAAAGAAAACAACAAACAACCATAATTTCTCCGTTTCAAGTAGAATGAAACTATGGATAATACCCACCCCCCTTCCCTTATCCCTACCACCCCCTATTGATAAACTTGAAACTATATGTTAAAAACGCGAAAAGATAAGAAACACACAGCATATTGAATGAAGCAATCGCATTTGGTAATAAGGGGAACAAGTTCTTCTTACTGCGCAAAACACATTGAGGGTGAAAAAAAAACAACAACCACCGAACGATGACTCGTTTTAAATACGCTTGACAATTGCTGAAGATGTGATGCCGATTCGCAATGAAACAATACGTTGATTTTTGTGCTCACACATTTCAACGTGCACTAATTACGACACAACGTGTGGTACTTTCTCAGTATTCACAAATGATGATAGGATGATCGCCGAAATTGCCGCCTATGGATCGACGTCCAATTCAAGCGTGGCGATAGTTTCGTAATATTTTTCAGCCTATACTATAGTATTTTAATTTGAAAATGCGCTTTTTAACGAAGAAAAATTTGTGAATGGAAATCAAATTTTTTGGATTTATGTCTTACGAAATAAACAACCGCATTCTTCATCATAAAAAACACAACGGTGCATCTTGTTGAATGCTGTAAAAACAACTGCTTTTTATTATAAGCATCGTAACTATTTCCTTACAAGAGGCTCTAAAAAATGTTTAAAGCTTGAAAGCATTAATTTCTTCCAAGTTTCAAGCTATATCATTTTGTTGCATTGCAAAAAAAAGTGCGCGTCACACATGCTGCATGCAATTCACCTCACTTGAAATTCTTCAACTGCCATCTAATTCACTTGATAGACATAATTATAAGATCGCTTAGCAAGGTCTCGGAAAACTTGATTAGGCGCTTCAAATGTCGTGTGAAGAAACGAAAAAAAAGTTCAGCTAACGCTCTCTTACAAATAAATACATCAAAGACAGCAGGAAGGGAGACAGTATGAAGATGTTAGGAACAGAAAGGGATCATCGAATCATGCTTCAGGTTCAGCTTCATTTCCCAAATCATCAGCTGCTATAAAATAACACCAAGTATATCGTTTGACATCGGCGAAGGTTTGTCTCAAAGCAAGCACTTCAATTAACCAGAAATAAGCCCGTGAAGCTGCGACTATGCAGCACACTTGCTGAAACTTCACGCAAACAAGCCGTGATCAAATACAGGTGCAATGACACATCGAATCTGCCACTGAAAAGATCATCACATTCTCATGGATGCGAAACGTTTTCCTCGATAGTATTCCTATGAAATATAAATTCGTAGAGCATAATGAAAACAGTCGTGATCTACATGAGTGGCCCCAAATAATGCCGCAAGCAATTTACTCAACTTATCGTAACTATTTCGAACAAAGTAGGCTCGAAAGCTTCTTTGAAGATATAAAAAAGGAAATAAAAAAGGAACCTTAGCGCTATCTGATCCGACACCGTTTTATGGTAAGACAAAAAGAAAGCCCTCGGTTTAATGAAACATGGCCAAAATAACTGATAACGGTTTACGAATGCAACGAAAAATCCGGAGAACAAATTCCACCAAGTAGTTGAGCGGTATATGGAACAGAATAAGCACAAATTCATTGGTAAGCCCTAAATTTCTAAAGCAGCGATCATTATATCGAATATAAAGCCACAAGTTGGCTACAAAGTTAAAACCACTTGGTTATTACGCCGAAAATTGATTGTATTATAAAAGGATCGGAAATGAATGGTGGTTCTGCTTTGCAGCGAAAAATTCTACAGCGGACTGGAATTATTTCCGGCATGGAACAGTGGTGCACAATCGATTCGTGAAATCGGTGCTTATGGTTCTAACAAGTGCCTTTGGCATTAGTGGGCGACGTCAAAGTCTTTCTTCAGGTTACGGCAAATGCCTTCTGCTTCTCGGAGCATTCAATGCTAGACAGCACTTGCGACTGCGCTAAGGATTTTTGCGATGGTACATTCAAGCCAACAGAGTTCCCATTAACTTCCACCTATATTAAGTGCCGAGCCATGTCGTGCAACAGCAAGCTCACCAAGTTTGTCTCAGTAATACCACATTTCATCAACCCGCCAACGTTTGCATATTCGCTTGATAGGAATTCGTTGCGTTCGACCTCAGCGTTGACGCTTTAAACACGAGAAGAGTTATTTTCAAAGCATGCAGCTTTAAGCTTGTTTTGTATGTAAGCACTGTTAGCAACAAGCTTTCGATCGCCCGGACATGTCCTACCTCCATATATGAATTTGAAGTGCTAGTCAAAGTGATCTCAATTACAGTAATTTCTACCTCAATCGGCAAATTTGGAATCATATCGTTGAGTTTAGTAGGTTGAAGTTGAAATGTATGAAATCTTCGACAGTCATGTTCAGCGCGGCAAATTCAGAGAAATGGTCGAAATTATTCAACCGGTGGAACAATAAATGCTATCCTATTATCGACGTTAGGCAGGGAAAGTGGTTCTGCGAACACCAAACAAATGAGTCGAAACTGGTATGGGCGCACCTATATCAACCGTAGTATTTTTATTTCTGAGCGAATGACGACTGCGTGTTCAAGCATGCGTTATCTACATCAAATTCAACCCTTTTGAGGCGAATTTATTATTGGAGAAGGACTACTGACGATTCATCGACTGAACTGAAATCTATTCAAAAATAACAGACTATTTATAAGGTGATATTATGAAAAAGATGCACTGCAATAGAAGAGAACTAAATAAACGCTCGTTGAAAGCTACATCGGCTCCAAATTATTTCACCCATCTCAATACCATCCCATCTGTCAATTCGTAAGACAAACTCTGAGGTCTTACACAGTGCATCTTTTTTTCTCTTTCTCTTACAAACGTCTACAATCAACACACCTACAAGTTGTGGAGGGGGGGTAGGGTAGGGGGATGACCAATTGTACTGAAATTGCTGAAAATTTATTAGAAGCATTCAATATTTGTGTCAAATCTTAGCAATTGATAGCTCCAAATTTCTTCAAAGCAACTGATGCATTAGATTCACGTGACTGTTATCGACTCAGATACTATAAATGACATTTGCAAATAGCTTATAGAGAAAGGGATGGAAAGAATGTTCGGAAGAAATCGCGTGAATAGCAATCGCTCTACTGCGACTTTGAAAACATTTGTCATTTACATACTTGAGACAGAAAAATGAAATCAAACATCAAGAGCTAAAGTAAATGCTAATCACGACGAAAATAAGAAGCAAATTCCCAATATTATCGCAAACTTTCGCACCATTCGCACATAAACAGCAAACTGAATGCATTTGACCCCCATTGAAATTGCACGTGACCCTGTGACCCTCCGTCTAGTTACCGCCCCATCTACTCCCCTGCTACGCGACTGGAACGACCATTAGCTGCTAATTCCTCGCCTAAAAAAACAAACAAAGAACCGCAATCAGAATACAAGGAGCACTTGGTGAAGGAGAAAGGGGAAGAGATGGAATTAAAAACATCGAAAAGCTTGTAAAAAACCGCCTGGATATGCGCAATCTTTGGCATTTCCGGTTTTTTAAGCACAGCAAAGCACATGTGGTCACTTCAAAACAAATATTTCTTTCCACTCAATCTTCAATTTCACTACACAAAAAGCCATCGTTAGCAAGTTGGCAAATATAATTAATTAGTCAGCCATGAGTTTTGCCAAAAAAATATCGAGTAACCAAATCCGCACAAAAATTGATGAGTCATAAAACCTGCCGTAACCATAGCCATAAAACTTTCGAAAAATGTAGCCTATCCACTTCTTAAAGCAGCTCTGTAAGAAGCGGCGCTTAACCACAACAAAACAAGCTATTCACTTCGCACTCATTTTAATTTTTTTTCTGCGTCTTACCGCAAAGTGATTCGACTCGAACAAGAGCTGTACTTTTCATGCAGCTGTTTCGCCAATAAAAGAGTCGTATCATATCATACCAGTGCTGAAGGTCGCTTTCTTGAACTGACATGCGTTCATAGTTGCTATATTTTTGCAGTGAAATGAACTTGATCAGGAAAAGAAGGCATAACAATGGACGGCTTATTCGCCCACAGGTACGTTGTGGTTAGGTATCAGTGATAAGATATATGAGCATCTGCTTACCTTTTCAATAATAAGGTTAGTGGTCAAATGAAAACATAAAAGTGGGACGATCTGCATGCACTCCAATTATGAAACGAACAGTAAAATATGCATCCAAATGAAGAGTGCAGAAGATGTGATAATTCCACACAATGAAAGCTTACGACGCTGCACACCAGATTCAATCACTAGATAAGTACGCATGTTAGCACTGTGAAGATGAGCGGATAGCAACAGAAAGGTGCATCTAGATTCACAAAGTCAACATGTCTCATCATATTGTGGCTGAAGGTGGAGTGTGACGCTAGAACATTCCACAACGAACCACCCTCATATACGCATTAACGGTCTTCATTCAGATGCGCCATTCATCGATTCCAATGTTGTTAAATAGCTCATCATTCATCGCACATATCCACGATCAACAACCACCTCCTCCATTTTGCACGCTTCTATTAGTTGCTTAACAGGTGATTATGAAGTTCTACTATAGGTGGAAATTCAATGATCTCGTCGAGTCGAAATGTTGGACGTTGTGCATAACTACCTCATGATGAGACGGAATGTGAATTACTGATCGAGTGTTCACTCCTATCTTCGATCTGCTATCGGTTATCTTGATTCATCTCGTTGCCTTCGATCTTCTATCTGCCGCTACTCTGATCTTTGCTATTACTTGTACGTTTACTTTTCCATGTATGAGTACATGTAACCGAATTGGCGATACATCTCATTGCTGAGTATATTATTCCCGCGCAATCTCGTTCATATTCGCCACCCTACCATCCCCCCCCCCCTTCCCTCTCCCATTTACTGGCTTATTTAAGTTGTGGAGGTCAATGAACTTTAATCATGCGAGAGCTGCTTATCGTTTTGTCTAACGGAATTAAAGCTCTGAAATTCCAAAAGAATACTTCAAAAGTACATTCGCGTTTTATGATGAAACCTAAAATGAGCCGCTTTTTTATTTCTCTCTCCCTTTCCCTCTCTCTCTTTTTTCTCCATGAATACATCAATGCCATCAGCGGAAAATTGAATTATTTATCGCACATTTGTGAAACTTTTCCCAAGTTGCTTCGAATTTCATCTATTTGCTCGTTCAGCACACATTCTTTAAAAATGCTTTCAATAATAGCGTTATCCCTCGAGCCGATAGCGTCAACGATGACACTTCAACAACGATAAACATGCCATCAAGTATTATAAGGGAAAAAAAGATGCTATTAGCGCATTGATGGACAAAGCTTTTCCGTCCCCGATTTCTTCTCTATCTTACCGATCCGAAGGCATTATGATTAGCTGATTGATTCACTATCAGCAGAATGTGAGTTTCAAAATTTGTCGATTATTTAAGAACGGAATTTAAACGATGAGATGTGTGAGCGAGTTGCGTTTTGCTATCGAGGCGAGACAGTGCGTGTACTTTGACAACTATGCGTTAATGTGATGAGAATTGCAGATAGCGTGTTTGCTAGCCACTTAAAATGTACTTGCTTGCTTGTCGATATCGTCGTCGTTCGTACGTTTTCGATGTAAAAATCGGTCGAATTCATGACATTTAGCGGACGTATTTGCGCTTAACGCTCTCAAATGCATAGAATTTTATAATTCGCTAATTTCTTAGCTCTACGCGCTTTCTCGACATTTTCGCTGATAGAGCGTCGCGTTGATTTCAAACTCACCACTCTCGAATCGATAGCTAACGATAATTGCAACGTTCGAAAAAAAGTCATCATTGCGTTAAATGTATCATCGAGTGACTTTTCCGATTGAAAGATGTATATTCAAATTTCCCAAATACTATTCGATGCTATTTCCACTAACTGAAGTCATGAAAGAAAAAACATATTCCGAACGAACTACGCATAAGATAGCTCACCGAATATGTCGTCAACGACGAGTGGTCGCCCCATACATTTGCACTTTTGGGAATAACCTCCCAAACGTTTGCAGCTTTCCAGAAATAACCTCTCATACATTTAAACCTCACTGGAAATAACCCATCAACGAGTGAAGCCGTAGCAACATCGGTGCTCTTCTAATCGATAGTGATAAAAGTGGCATGTAAAACCAAAAGAAATGGTCATTTATATTTCCGAGTTTCCGATCCTAAATTCCCGTAGCAGTAGCAACTTTACTATCAAAAAACTAAGGCATCGACGTACGAAGAGATGGAATACGAACGAAGATTCAATGGAATATATATTACATCCATCCTTGTAACAGCAGCCATTTCATCACAAAACTTGTGAAACATTCTCTGCTTAACTATGAAAAAAATATATATATCTATATAGTCTAACGAATCCGCATCATTCCTGGAACGTATCACGCAATACCTCTTCCTCTTGAAATGCGAGTTTTAAACCAGTAAGCACTCAAAATCAGCGGTATTCCTTCTCTCCACTTCTCAAGACTATGATCACCGTTTGTTTTTTAGAATGATCTGTTGTAAGAGTGTTCAAAGATGGCATGAGAGAAATAAAAAAAGCATCCGAGAGTATGGTAATATATTCAAAAATTTCTACTAAAACGGTGTCATTGCTAACTTTTTCCTTCACTGCAAATTGTTGATAAGGTTAGTGAAAAACACCATTGAATTCTATTCGTTCCACTTTACTGCACTTATCTCTGGAGAAAAAAAGGAAAAATATTTCGTTTTTCTTTGTGCTTTAACACAGCTAAAAACCAACAATCATAGATGTGGTTCTGCGACAGTGTCACTAATTAACGAGCAATACTCCCCTCAGAATTATTGATGTTGTTATGCCCCAATCATATAGATAGAACAGTGGTATCGAATCAAGAATTACTGCAATATATATGCTCAAAGTAACACTAGACGTATCTTTCACTATGAATTTTATGGCAACTATAAAAACAGCCGGTTGAGTTAATACAGGCCGATTAATAAGCAGATAGAGTCAAAATCGTTCATTTCTGAAAGCATAGAAGATTAGCTAGAACGCTACCTTGGTAAGGAATGAACTGTTTACAAGTACACTCCAAATGAATGGCAATGGTGGAAAAAACAACAAGGAACCCCATAGCAAATAATGAAAATTGAATATCGAGACAGCTGTCATTATAGGATCGAATCGCATCGAATAAAACGAAAATTATTTCAATGGGATTAAAGCTGATATATGTGAAATAGCGACAAAAAAGAAAAAGCTAGCAATTATTTTTTCTCATCGTTTCATTGTTGACGTTACGAAGCATCTATGGCCTAACCTAACAATAGGCATTTGTTGACAAATCTTCCGCTCATTTCAGAAAATTTGTGCCGATTTTTTTTATGAACTCTTCCCCTATTGCGTAAAAACGAATTATTTAGCACAATATTCCACTGAAATCTCAATCAATATTCATCAATTTTTCTTTTCTAGCGTACATTCTTTCAGCGATCATCTTATGGTGTTGTTTAATGTTGGAGCCGCTACAAAAATGTCGCTCACTGAAATTATTATTATCATTTTTTTGTTCTGGTTATGGATTGCTTTTTCTCGTGTCATAAATCCGGCTACCGAGGTGATTTAATAAAACTGAAAATGCTGTCAGTTAAATGCTTCTGTAAGAGCCATGAATGAGATATTGATAAAATATGCCTTCAGTAACAATGATAACCCCGCGTTGGTGTAACCAAATGTGCGCAAATTCTTCCGTGGATTACCCATCCCTCTCATTCATTAGTCAAGCGATTTCCGCTGCTCGGCGATTTTATTTTCAATAATTTTTGTATTCTAAAAATGCTTGTCTGGTAAGTTTTCAACCAACTGTTCTTCCTCAACTATCTATGATAAATGAGATTTTCATTATTAAGGTCTTCATTTTCATTACAGATTTCAATTGTATTTTTATTGGAGATTTCGCATGTGCAAAAAATGCGCGGAATTTTCTTACAACTTCTAGAAAATTCCTTCTCATGATCAACATAAAATCGTTTTTCTTTTTCTCTTTTCTCTTCTTGTTCCACTCAATAGGATATCGCATAAAAAGAATTACATTGAAAGAAAAGCATTCAATTAACTTACTTGACGCTTGATTAGCGATATAGTGCAAAATAGTTCGATGCGATCACCTGAAAGGTCATTGCAAAAAAATGTAAGCAAAATGAATGCAAAAAAGAAATGTGCGATGGACGGATGAATATGCAAAAAAAAAGAAAGAAAAAACAGAAAAAACGCATATTGCATTGCGTTTATTGCAATTAATAAACGCAAATTTGAGCTCACAGAAGCACATATATATATTGCAGACGATAATTAAAAAAGTTCTCAGCTTTAATGCACTTTGGCGATACTCTAGAAGTGCAATCGATGATGAGCCTACATCAGTACCCTTACTGAATGTATATTAAACAAATTTCTATGTTTCCTTTTCAGTGAGAAATCTTGTAATCATCTTCAAGCAAACAATAAGTTGCTCCTGCTGCTTAGAGAATTTGCAAACAAAATTTCCCTCTATATGAAATTAGCTATTGCGTGGTTTTATTATCAGTATTAAACTTACAGTTGTAAAATATTCCAATAAAATTGCTCTCTGTCTCTTGGGTATTCCTACCTCTTCTTCTACAACTAACGACTAATGGGAAAATTTGGAGGAAAACAACTATACCGATGAAAACTTCTCCGGTGCAAGAGAGGGAATTTTAGTAAGACCATTTGAGATCACTCGTTCAAAGACACTGATGATGAAATGATCGAAATGAAGAGGATCGGAGTTAAGGTGGACATACATATTCTCGTATTACTTTAAATTGAAAAATCCATTCAGAGCGCAATCTAGCATATAAATAAGAATTCAGTGGTTAGCAGGTATTGCTCATCCCACCAAATGACTAAGGTTAATCCAAATCTGGAATTAGTCATTGGTGACAAAAGGATAAAAGTAGAAGATGGTACAAGAAACCTTGGTCTTTTCCTTGATCAACAGTTGACCTATCGAAAGCATTTTAACGTCATATCAAAGCAGTGTTCCACCA
>JAARMF010000033.1:68240-80214 GCA_022844705.1 Toxascaris leonina | reverse complement strand
CCCCCCCCCCCCCCTCCCCCCACCCACCACCCCTTCTCTCCTGATTTGGCGCATTTTCCGCTACTTCGAGCTGCTAAACAAAAGAATTGGCGCACGATCAGGTGAACATTTGCGATATATCGAATGGGTGAAGTTTTCTACCGCTTCAAAATTTTCTGCTGACAAAAGATTGTATAGTTGATCAACTTGAAAGCAGCTTAAGAGCCTAGAATTAGCAGAATTTCTGGATTGTTTTTTCCCCGACGGAGAATCCTCTTTCGAGTAATATTTACCCGTGGCATCGAATGGGGCCGGGAATTCTGGTAAAATAACACTGAAAACACTAGCAGCAATTTTGGAAACGAGTGCGCTAAGGATAATGGCGCGAGATGGACCAAGAACTTTCAGTGGAGCTCATCGTTGTATGGGAATAGAACTTATTAGAGAAGCCATGAAGGCGTGAACAACTCATAACAAATATCGAAACATTTTGCGAACTCGTTTGCTTCCCCAGTTGAATAGATGAAATGAAATTTGTGGGCAGCAAATTATTCTGCATGAGTCAGTGCTCATATATGTGAAACATTACATCGCCAATGATGCTTCCCAGATTAGAAAAGTTTCGCAGTTCCCCTCGAGCAACTCTGAGCATAAATCTTCAACTACTCATTCCAGGGTGATTTTATATCGCTCTATCGAGAAATAATTCTCTATAAAATGTGTACATCGCGTGCGATGCTTTTACAGTAATGTAAGACAACTGTGAGAGTAGCCAATGGGATTGGCTACTGTAAAATTAAGGTGACTCGTGTAGAAAGACGTGCTGCGGTGTGATACTAGCAAAGCATGAAACAAGCTATGAATAAAACAAGCGCACACAAGCAATGTCGCATTTGAATGGCACATGTGCTTGTGGTTCGTTTGCTGATATATCAGCGCTGGCACTCGTATCGTGAGCGATCACGTCCGGCGTTGGCGTTCACCTCTTCCACTTTACCTGTTTTATGAACGACAATTACGCATCGTCAAGTGGACTAAGCTCATTGCATACATCGTATCGGCCAAATGACGGTGTCAAACAACGGCAGCCAATATGATTGATCACCCTCATTTGACGCGCTTCACTGCCAAGCTGAGCTGCATGGTCCACATTTCCGAAGACCTTCTTTCGTCATTCATAAAATGTTTGCTCTGAGTAGCTCTTGCAAAGGCAATTTTCCTTCACCTTGACGTCCCACCCAGAAATGCTTTCTGCTTTTGTGTGAAACACGTAAATGTTCCAAACGTTTTGTTAAAATCATTTGCCGCTCCACTCTCAAAAATACTGCTTCTAGCCGCTACAGGTAATAAACCAACGAAACACCGTAAGTCCAAACCCTTTTGTTCGGTAACTACGGCAGGGCTCAACCTTAATTGTTTGAAATGGGTACTTCTAAGAGATCCTTT
This sequence comes from Toxascaris leonina, assembly GCA_022844705.1. Taxonomy (NCBI): domain Eukaryota; kingdom Metazoa; phylum Nematoda; class Chromadorea; order Rhabditida; family Ascarididae; genus Toxascaris; species Toxascaris leonina. The sequence continues at coordinate 78,789 of JAARMF010000033.1, read as the reverse complement.
TAGCTAGATTCAATGCTTCTCTAATTACTAGAGGCATAATGGAAAAAGCCGTTTATATTCGCTCTTCAATCTTAAAAAGAAAATTTTTCGTAAAAAAAATACCAGTGGATTACAACGTATTTATTCTGTTTTCATACCATCCCAATTATAATTGAAAAATACACGACACTCGATATGGATGGTCGACACAGCCGTTCCGTGTAGCCTCCGGTTTTGCTCCTCTTGCCCGTATTCGGTCCCGTAGCGCTGCTAACCGCTTTTCGGCCTCATCTACCGTTCCACTCTTTTATCTCTTTCATTTCCTCGTTTTTATATAGATCTGAATAGGTAAGATGCAAATATAGTTGTCATACATCGATGCTAGCCCAAGAACAGAGGGAAATTCGTACAACCAAGCAAGCTGGAAAAGATTCAGTGAAAATTATCATATTTCCGCATTTCCGGCAGCTCCGAAAGTGAGCAGGTACTTAAGTTTCAAAGATGTCGGAAACGGTCAGCATTTTCCGTGTTCCTCTTTCGTACTAAAAAGAAAATATTTGCATGGGTGTGCACTGGAATATTTGCGGTCAGGATGCCATATTATTGAGCTCTCACAAATTCGTCAACCAAATTGTTACACATCACATCCATTTTTTAATAGAAATATTTGCAACAGTGCTGATATCGATTGCTTGACAGCTCTTTGTTGTGATTGATGTTTTCCCCTTTCCGTTGTTCTTGTTTCAATTTTCCTTCTCAATGGCTGTATTTCAACACTGAAAATATTCCTCATTGGCAGCTGCTGCAATTGCGTCAGCCATTTTGAAATCATCAAAAAGCTATATCAGAAGCACTGTGGTTCTGCAATTTACCATTTCTGTGTGCTGAGGGCAACTATTATGGCTACACTGACAGTGATGAACCCTACCAGAATCGAACAGTGTGCTCATTATTTCTGGTAAGTTTGGCTTCGGCTTGGCTTCGATTTTGGAAAGAACAACAATTCGGAAACTTTGGGAAATTTTGAGCTGAATTCGAATGGAAAAATTCAGCTGCCTGATTTTTTCAACAACTTTGTTTTATTTCTAGTCGCAGAATTTCAAATTCTTCAGATTACCACAACATTTTGACAGAAGTTGAAAACGAAGAAAGGGCTCCCATGCTTTGCTTCACTCTTACAGCTTTCGAAGCCAATATATGCGTCATAAGCTCTCGCAAAAGGACGACGTTATGCGCCAGGTGTATATGTTCATCTTTCAAACACAATGGTTGAAAAGCTGAAATGTGCCATCATGTCAGTATTTACGACTAATGATCATGCTACACGATATTCACAAAGATCGCCTCACATTGATGTCACCAAAGAAGTATGCTAAACAAAGTTATGTTGTGCCAGAAATATCCAACATGATATCTTCGCAGGTGTGACCTCATCTCCTCTTTTAGTCTTGCATAACCGACTTCAGTGCTCATCAAAGCGTTCATAGTTTCGATGCGTAAAATCAATTCGGCCAATATTTTGCGGATCTGAGGACTTTCTCTTCTATTCTTTGTCTTTAGATCACCGCTAAATTGTTTACACATAACAGCCTACCACGTTAATCTGGACTGCTTGTTGATCCGGAAGATCTTTATGGCTGGCTGCATTTTGTATCGGCAACGTTGTGCCCACTTCTTGCACCTCACGCAACCTAATGTTAACCAAGACGCCGTGCTCTTCGAAAAAACTTCTGTTGGGATGTGAAGGAAACTCATTTATCTCAATCAGCGTACCGAATTCCTTGCCACCCCTCCCCTTCTTCCGCCCCACTTTCTGGCCCCTACAGGGGTCCCCTTACGGCCGTTTTTCTCACAACGGTCACTCACAAATTTTGCAGCACAGGGTCTCACCCACTGTCGCTGGTCTCACAACCCAGAAATCCTCCGCCCTCGCAGGAATTTTATTGGAACAGGAACTCCTGCGTGGACACAGTGAGCTTCTCAATTAGTCTTGCTTTCGTGACGCAGAGATTTTGAAGGTATCTTCGAATGAAGTGTCCTAAAAGGAAATATGATGGAAAAATTTTATAACAGAAAAAACAACTCATTGCAGCAGTGAATTTCGAGAAATAAAGGGCATCATCAGAAAGCATAACAGAAATTGGGATATGGTGGAGATAGAAGTGCATAACATCGGCATTTTATGAAGACGTTCGTCCAACTGCATTTAAGCACCACATCATTCTTCCATGAAATTATGAATATAAAGTGCTCGTTGAAAAAAAACAACAACCTGATCCTCTAAAATGGAGACTCAATCACTTGAAACCATTGGTGAAATGAAACTCGCAAAAGAAAAGCAGGGAGCGGTCTGATATCAAGGCCGACGACACCGCTAGGTTATGCATTCTTCTCCAAGTAGCCGAAAGCACATTGCGAACGGACGACAACGCTGCTCGATTATCAAGAAGTTTCAGATGTCGCACGATATGGTAACACGCATAACCTTCACTGCTCCATAAGGAAACTCATCGCTATTGGTACCGCACAAGGCTCTCTCCTTCCATTCCAATCCTTTCTATCTTCGGAAAAACCTCATTTTCTAGAACAGTGGTTGTCTGTGCAACTTATTTTTGATATCGAAGATTCGGAGAAAGGAGCAGAAACTTGAGCAGCCATTGCTGCTAATTTACCAAAATTTTTCATCTGCTGTGGCATATTCTGTTTCCTTTAAATTTCCAAAGCTATGCTTTCCTACAGATGATTGTCTCGTAAGCTTCTAAGCAATTTTATCCCAAACAGTAGCTCACCAGTACGTAATCAATTATGTAGCCATATATATACCGAGTCGAATCTCCAGTGAGGAACGTGATATCGTACTCTACCGTCATGAGAACGTTTCGCTTTATTGTTATCTATTACTCCAAAAAATTCATGAAGTGCATTGTCCTCCATCGCGACAAGGTATAGGTAAAGCTCAAAGCTTAAAAAGTAAATCATCAGCAGTGATAGGAAGAACCTTACGAATAGCGGTGTTTCCTTCACTGATGTCGAACGAACCTGGTGAAGGGGAATGACTTTCGACATGCTCCAAAGGCGAATTTCTATAGCTTGATGTATTCCCACCTTCCATGGTCAGAAAAATGATTGAGAACAAGTGACAAACACTATTTAAATCACCGATGTCGTTCCTGTGCTCGTCGCTAGTGCTGCTGTGGCGCCGAAGTATTGGTATACTTCCGCGGATGTCATCGACACTAATATTACCCTAGCCTCGAGCTCGCAGAGATTTTCTACCGCAAATCAGTTCACATATCAGCAGTCAGCTAACCGCTAGACTAAATGCGCTCTACTTTTGTTAGATTCTCGTGGCAGTCGACGGTAGCCCACATGACTACAGGTGCAGCGAAAACCTCGAAGAACTGTGAGCAATGTCTGGATTTGCCACCATCCGGAAGCTAAATATTCAGCCATCTTTTTGGGTATCTTTTTGCTTTTTTTTTTTGATTAGCGGAGGAGTCAGCTTTACTGCAGGCTTTACGGCCCTCCATCCCCTAGATCGCTGCACCTTGCTCATTGGAACACAAGAAAATAATGGAAAAATTACAGAATCTGCGGAGATGACTCTCCGCACTACAAAGCAAGAAAAATCCCCTCCCCGCACGAGCTTTGTCAGACACGAATGCTCCCTTCAAGAAAATGTTTCGAATCGATCTCGAATCGCTGATATGAGACCCCGAAGTGACGTATCTTATAACCGTGCTCGTGATGGGAGATAACTTTAAGAGAAAAAAGCTACGTATTTGTGCGTCATAGACAATATTTTTAGTCTTGCTCAGATTCAGATGATAAGTGTAGAAAAAATAATAGCTACGCAACACGACCGCAGTAGCTCAATGGTTCGGCATTCGTCTGACTATCACAAGTTTGGAGGCTCGAACTTGCCTGTGGAAGGTTTTCATTGGTCAGCAGAAAACGACCATCATCGGAGCAGGAAAAACGCCTGTGATTTAAGCCAGCCATGAAGCTGAACATTTTCTCCATAAGAATCTTAACTTTTACTCACTTTCTCAATGCAGTGATCTTCGAGTAGCAAATTTTTTAATGCAAACCTGTTTATCACAGCACAAAAACATCTTCTTTGTTTGGCATGAAAATTGGCAATGGAATGATATGTATATTGTATGAGATCATTTAGAATCTTGATAATCACAATTTTACGGTAGTGCATTCAGAATCAACTGTAGCATTTCATACGGATCTTTTTTGAAACATGCGTTCGCAGATATGTCTCCCTCTCATCAGTTTGAAAATTCCATCGCTCCTTAAAGCCATTTTCTCGTCTTTCTGTATGGGACGAAGAAAGAAGAAATGATTTAAGTTTGCATTCTCTAAATGGACATAAGCATGTCCTCACGTGTAACGTGTAACTTCTAATGAACGTTTTTTTTTTCAAAACCTAAAAAAAAATTCACACAGCAGTCAACTATTGATCTCTTGACGGATTATAACAGTAACGAGCTAGTATGGGAATTTTAAATATGAGTTATTATGCACAAAAAATCTCTAACACAGGTGTGTAGAACAAAGAAAGGGGTAGGGGGCACTATTGGTGAGAAAAAAAGGAATTGGAGGAAAATAGTTTTGGATGTGTACTCTGTTGGTATATTAGAATGATTGCTTATGCAATTGAGACCTTTTATTAAAAGTGCAAAAAAGAAAGACATCCCTGCTGCTACAGCTGAATACAAAAGGCACAGGGAGTGAAACCGTTATTCGACGTTAAGGTAAAAATCCGTGACATGAACGATCTTGTATAAGAGCTTTTAAGCTGCTAAGATGAATTAAAATTTCGTCTTCGTTAGGGTTTGACCGAGCATGTTAGTGCCTCGTTTGCTGAGAACATCATGTCACTCTTTTAAAAATTAATTTGGCCATTTAAAGAGAAAACAGTGAGAAGGTTAGCAACTGAATTTGTCATACGTTAGGAAATTTCCATCGGCAGCCAACCATAGCTGATCATTGTCTTGAAGTTAACCGTGATGGAGTGATGGGGAAGGAGAGAATTGAGACGATTTGCGACTGGCTATGGAAGACAGTGTTTCCATTCTCACAAGATATCCACTACATTGTTTCAACACCCATCCGTGCTTCTGAGAAATTGTTGTCAGGTATGTGTAGTTAGAAGTTAGACACGTCAGGACAAGTGAGCCAGAATTCAACCGAAAAATAGCGACTGCCTTTATATGAAGCAAAATTTCGTAATTTAATGCCTTTCAATTTGTCGGAAGTACGAACACACCTGAGAAAAAACAACTTCCTCTAGAGTACGAGTGCAGATTTATTGCTCAGGACTAGCTTTGAATAGATTAGCACGCAAGGAGAGAATGTTGTACTTTAACTGCGAACGTATGTGACCAAGCGTGAAGCGAAAATAGTGAAATCCAAAAGTTCTATCCAAAAAGTCCGCTCCGTTCCAAAATCGCTATCTGAGAAGCGATCATGAAGGTTGAATGTGGGCCTGAGTTTGAGTGGTTGGTGCTTTCCTGACACGAAGTTTTGCAGTTGTTAACACCCGTACCACACTTCTCAGGCGTCGATGCGCACCAGATGTATCATGACGTGTAATGGTTGCAGCAGCGCCTGCTGCATTCTTCATATCTTCTGCGTCTCTCAAGCCAGGAGATGCCGTTGTAGATTGGCCACATGCCAATTCTTCACGCTCTGCTCTACCTGCAAGTGGGTGATAGAGTAAGTGTCCTAGCACAAAAGAAGACGAATTTCCTGTTACTTCAAGTGCACGTTGGATAGGCACGCGCATATTCCCCTTTTTTTCCTTCATACTGAAGCTTTCCCCCTCTAGTACGCTCGTCTTAAAGAACGAGAACAAATTAACAGCGGACAAGGAACTGCAGTGGTACATATTCCTTTCTCGTCCCGCTCCTAGAATGAGTCAAATCGGAAACTCGGTTTCATTTCCACAGCTGAATGCTCCTTTGCAAATGTTCTCGTAAAAAGATAGAGCCGAACGTTTTGCATTTTGCATTCACTTTTAGTATGAAAACATGGTAAGCAAATTTCAAAGATTCTACACACCTACCATGATCAGAATAGGCATGATCAGAATCGGAGTGAAAGAAACGTGGAAGACGCGGCGAGCGTGAAAGAGGAAACGGCCAACTTCGACTACGGTTCGACGAGCTAACTGCAATCGAATTGTTTTCTAGCATCGCTTATTGCCCATTCGTAAAATAAGCGAATAAATGTTCAAGTAATACATCTTATGATGGAATGTCAACTTCGAAAAACTTTGTAAACATCCATGTTGATGTAGGTAGAAGAAAGCGTTGTACGAAAGGAAGTTCTTTTTTTGATAATGGGACTCTTGCACCTGCCGTAATGAGCACGAAAGAAAGGCTAGCTAGATCTAGCAGCCAGAGGCCACCCTCCGGAAAATCTCCGCACAAAAGGAAAGATCCTTTTAATGCATATTATACAAAGACATGTGGTTTATTATCGAACCTAAGAGATTTATTGGTTCGATGCCGTTGGCTGTGGACAGTAAGTACCGTAGCGGACACACATTAGCACGCTGATGTGCGCTCAAGTAAATGCGTGTCAGTGTGCGCGTGCACGCACACATGGAAGCATATATACCTATGCGCCGGCACACAGACCTAGACATGCATTGGTGTTCAGAATTTACTGTCATCTCCCTATCTAAGCTCTTGCACAAAGACGGCTCAATGATCTCAGTCTACGAGGACCCGCTAGTGGAGGCGTTTGCACCTCATAAGTCCTTTATCTCGTGCGAAATTTTCTGGGAACAATTCCATTCTCTGCATTGGCTGTGGAAGCCGTGCGAGGGGGGAGGTAGTTGGCTGTGGGTCTCTTCACTTATGTGAGGGATGTTAGGCAAGCAGTCTTTATCTTCGCCAGTTTGAAAAAATCCTCCGCACAGTATGTGGAACATAAGGAAACTGCGGGAATCTGCGGAATTCTTCCACTACAGACTCAAGTGAGTGAAGTCATATGAGAAATAAAACTCACAAAAGAAAAGAAGCGTGCGATGTGATATCAAAGAGGCCTACGATTCCCTGAAGTCATACGTGCTCCTTCAGTGAATTTTGGGGGCGGGGGGAGGGGGCACTCCAAATGAAAGAAAGGGATCTCCAGCTCATACAAAGGTTATTTGACAAAGAAGGAAAGTTAAACTTGCGTCGGGCAGGCGCGAAGCTCATTATTATCGGCGCTTTATAAAGTGCAGTCTGAAAAAAAGAACATTCGTTAACTGAAAAGATTCTCATCAAGAGACGTTCTCCAAATGTATACCTTCTATCGATGAATACGAAGACGGGTTTTCGATAGCGGAACTATTACAGCTTGTTGTAACAATGTATTTCTCTTCAGACATTGCTGCGAACGGATTTGATGATGAAGGCTGTATCAATTCCATTCTGTAATGAGCACCGTAAAATTTTTGGTTGAGATAAAACCAAGTCACATGTAGTATAAGATCTGATGTGATTTATTGGGCATCATTGCTATGATCTGTTTTGCTCAGATAGCTGTTAAATCTCACATTTTCGCTTTTAAGAGTTCAAAAATACCGCATGTTGCACCTTTCTGAAGGTAACTTTTATGAAGAAAGACCGATTACTGTGCTCTAGGGACGGATTCCGAAGTGCGACGATCGTGGTGAGCTTTCACGGCAATGTTTCAGACCTTAGCGTTCCTAAGTCAGTCTCGTGAATGTGCACATCAACCATTTTTGCACAACCAGCTTCCCATAAAAACTTTTTGCCGCAAGCATTTCCGGCCTTCCAAAACACCTGGTTGTGAAACTGGCCCGCTATCTTGGTATCTCTGAGTTACCACATAGTTTTGCGCTATGAAAGAAATACTTTTGGCACTTTCTGCTCGAAGACTTCGGGGTGTGAGACCTAATGTCGATCTGCCTGATAAAACTGCTCCATCACGCAGTTCTTCCATTTTTTTTTCTAATTCAATTCTTCATCAGCTTTCTCATGCCGCTACTTGCTTTCGTCGGGAAACCCTTCGTCTACGGACGGTCTTTTTCTCGTTTCATCTACGGAATAGTTGAAAAGTTTCGACATAGCAAAGTTTGATGATACATAGATGTAACAAACACTTTAAAAAGTCTAACGAAAGCTATTTTAACGCTGTTGTCCACAGACTTAAGAATAACATCTGTTTTTGGACACCTACTGCTCACAGCGCGACAAATGATTGAGAATCCTGTCAAGACCGTCTGGATCTGTTTCGCGTAATTTGGTGAATATTCTGCTCTGCATATCTCTTGAAATCTGAAAAAAGTGATAAATTGCCCTCAAGAAACCGCAGCGAGATGTTTATTTCTTGGCGCAAGGATGTTCAATAGCATCTTTTTTTTCGTAGATTTTATGAAATTCTCTAATAAATGCCTAGATTTCTTCAAAGACTCTTTGAAACGGCAGTTTGTCTGCATTTTCTCTTTGTTTTTGATAGAAAACTTTTCGAGCTTTAAAAATGACAAAGCCGATTCCTGCCAGTTCTTCTTGATTTCTATTGCTCGTTCCGAGACCAATTCATATTATGGCCAAAGTTCTCATACGTTTAGCTCCTTTATTGCTTCGACAAGTGATCGAAGATGAATGAAATGATTTCAAGCTTCGAGTAAACTGAGTATAGCTCTCAAAAGAAGCAAAAAGTTGATGAAAGGGAAACGAAGCATTGTGCCAACATTCAGCAGTAGTGTTAATTTTGGTGGTCAGCGAAGACGGATCGAAAAAATTTTGGACTTTAGGGGTGGAGGATCAGTGAATAGGAATCCGCGAAAGACGTTTCAGCACTACAGGACATGAAGCCTGTTGCATGTTGCAATATTTGATGTTTTCTAATTACATCTTCCCAGTTTTTTAGTTCCCAGTTATATTCTTCCAGTGCTCAGCTACCAGTAAAAATTTTCTGACTAACTTCTCAAGCAATAAATACAGCGGAATGGATCGAGCATTCCATCCACCCCTTTTCAGTTACTAAGCCATGATGTATTTGCGAACGCTTTTTGGTACATGAACTTTGTTTGACTTTGTCGCAAGGGCCTTCATAAAATGGGAGGGAAATCTCAGCAAGTTTGTTTCCTTTCATTTGATGCAAATCCTAAAGATATCGGCACGTTAGACCTTTTTGAAATGAAGTATTCGAGCATCTAAATATCGCTTGTCTCCAATGATCTGCTGAGTATCGAAGACAACAGACATATTCAACTAACTTCTCTGCCATCAACAAAAATCGCTAGATGTGTGTCAGAGAACCTGCGCCGAAAAATACGGGATTAGGTTCTCCAAGACAGAAAGAAATCCCTGTGGAATCTGACTGCTAATCACTATAAAAAAAATGAAATTTTCATTCGAGAGCCGATCGCTTTATTCTCTCAAACTAGTCAATCCAAATAAAGGTTTTCCTCCGTCATCAATAAGGCTTCGTCTCCTTTACTTAGCGATCCTTTTTCATAAAGATGAACCACAGTTGGAATGAAGTGTGTTGAGAGTGGATAAATTTTCTACCGAGCTCATTAAGCACCTGTAAAGTGATTGATGCAAAATCACAATTGATGAGTGTCACTGAAGTGGTATGGAGAACCCTTCAAAAGATCTATTCCTGCATTCTCCAGTCAACGATTTAAGGATCTTTAATATCCCTCTTTGATGAAATACGCTTCACATACCATAAATATACTGTCGACGTGTTCAATCATCGTTTCGACCACCAACACTTGTGCATCATTATCAATTAACGTCGTGTGAAGCTTTGCATGATCGGTACGCAATATCGATGGCGCGAATACTGTTGCCAAATTTCGTGCATCCATTTTATTTCCGCGTCGTATCTGTTATGAATGATTGCATAAAATGAGTAATGATTGCATAAAACCGGTTATTTGCTCTTTTTGCTGCATCTAACCTCCGCTAAGTGAGGGCCTTGTCGTGGTATGGGGGCTTAGGCAATCTAACTAGGCGGTATTGCCCAACTCTTGCCGGGGACGTTAGATTGGGGCTAAGACTCACAGAAGCACCCTTTGTTGGATCCCCTGGACCATGTGATATAGATGGCAGACGGCACGCATCATAGTCTGCGGACGACTTGCAATCCTTAGGCAAAAACCGCATGAAGAATCATGCGAAATTTCGTCATTTAGCTGTCTACTGAAGCAAAGACAGCACGCTAATTATCGACTTCTAAGGTAAGGCTGTACTTAATGCTATCACTACCGAAACCTGTTAAGTTTTCTTTGCAGAAGAGAACGATGCAAAAGCTCAAAATAAGTCTTTTTTTATGGTCACGAATATATTTTATCAATGTTCCCACATATACAATTAAATTCTATCGCTTGAACTTCATTTCAAAAGCAGCAGCCCAACTTTCTTCGGCATCTACCTCCTATTTCCTAAAATTGCAACGCGCTATGAACATCCTTCCGGGCGACAGCGGACCAAAAACGTAAGGTGTATCGAATACCCACTTCGCTTTTTAGAAGAGAACGCCAAATTCAATGTGTCGAAAGGAGGAGGGGGGGGGGGGGGGGGGGGGG
>JAARMF010000033.1:45087-62869 GCA_022844705.1 Toxascaris leonina | reverse complement strand
AAAAAAAAAAAAAAAAAAAAAAAAAAAAAAAAAAGCGCAAGTGCACACACAAAGAAACATGAAAATTGAACGCCTACTGACGGCCCATTCGAGACTAATATCTCAGTTGCATGCTGAAAGATGCCTTTTTCTGGCCCAAAGGAATGAAATTAAAAATGATGTGTGCAGCGCTCTCGTTCTAAAAATTTGCAGTTGGAAGCTGAGCCCACATCGTATTTCGTTGAATAACACATTTTTCTTGGTCCCATAACGGCAATTTGAGCTCAATAGAGCCATCTCTCCTTAACTTTCGTGATGCAGTTAGGCTAAGAAAAATGTCTTCGTGAGGTTTTGCAGTGGAAATGGCTTATCTGCTTGATTTGGCCGAGGAAAGGAGAAATTTGCTCAAGAGGAGACGTTCTGGTCAAGGCGGATTTCAACTTTTGTTGAGCGTCCGAACGGCAGTTTTTCACTTGAAGTGAACGTCTTCTTGACCAAATTCCGTTATATGAGGACTACTAACCGTTTCTGTTTGGGCTGTTGTTTTCGGAAAGGACCACAGCTGCCCGAGGTTTTACTTTGAAGGCATTAATATAACAATATTCGTAAATTATTAACCGTCTGTCGAAGATCCCGAGGCACGTCTGCTCGTCTCACAAACATTCAAAGTCCCCCTCGCCTTTAAGAATTTTTGACGCTTTTGTCGCAATGTCGGAACAGGGTCTGAAATGTTCGAACAAAAACCGAACTATTTCTCTGATAGCGAACATTAAATTAGCATTTTTGTGCTAACGCTTCCTTGATCCCCTACTATTCCAGCAGAATCTTGTAACTATTAGTATTGCCTAAACGATAAAGGTAACATCAATGCCAATAAACTCTCTGCCACAACAAGAAGAAACAAAGGTATCTTTTCTGGATGTATGGTTCTTGCCGGAGCAAAATGAGTGGGAAGGAGAGGGATATCATAAATTTTTCTCTTCTAAAGCAAAGCAATGCGCTCACAAGGAAGTAAATGTTTTCGGATAGGTACGTATGCAAAACCTTTAGGTTTCCCTATCTGCACGTTTGGCAGCAGCCGATTGAGCCTCTGTACCGCGATCACTTGAAGTGCTTGTCGTTCGATTTCTGAAAGCCTTTCCAGCCTTGCACCTTTTAAATGGATTTCGCCGCCATCTGTTGACTTCCAAGTTATGCTATCCTGAAAGTGGTTTCGATTTGATAACCACTAATGCCTTCAACTAAGTTTCACACCCAAAGAAGAATGAAGCATGACACTTTGTTAAATGAGTATAAATTGAATATCTTAAGCTTCTCCGCTCATGAAGGATTATCTAGTGCAACTTCAGAAGTGCATAAATCTTACAAATTTTCCAATCGCAGTAAGAAATTGCCCTGCTTGTTGAGACATAAATGAAGTGAATTTAGTACCTCGCTTACGATCCATAGCTGAAATGGACCTAGTACCCCACCTGTGATCCATAGGTGAAATGAGCCTACTACCTCACCTAACTGAGTATAAATTGAACATCTTAAGTTCTTCCGTTCATGATGGATTATCTAGTGCAACTTCGCTATCCAACGCTGAAGATTTTCTTGTAGTGCTGACGAGCTCTCACGATTCTCGAACTCTCGTTAATAAAATAATCGCCTTCAAATATGATAACTTAAGCTATATTCTTCAAATTTCTTATATTAGAAGCCTTGAGCAATTAGCTTGAGAGAGATTAGGGAGATAGTGATAGATGAGATGGATATTTTGATCAATGGCTATCCCATTTTCCATCTTATTTTATGTCCTGCTTAATGTGCTATAAAAACGTATATGTCCTATTTTCGTGCTGCATCAACACCGTCACAGCTAGCATATTGGCAGTGACGAAATAGAGCTAACCACCGATCGCCATGCCGAATCAATTGACGATGAAGCACTTGATGCATGACTGAAGTTCACGTATCGCGGCTTTAACTTCCAAAGTAATCGTTGTGAATATTTCCATCCTTCAGATACCGAGCTGAATTCATTGACTTTTAAGAACAATTTTCTTGGAATTTTGCAACATAGGTATTGATGAATCTGACGACTGAAATATATAGACGAATAAATCGACGAAGAGAGATATCTCCTTATTGCATGGATGCAAATTTTCCATCTACGATCGTATCACTTTTTAACACTTTTTTGTGAACCTTATCGTTGGTCAACACAACAGATATAAAAAGTTAAGAATAGGGTGCCTTCAGTCCAGCATGACCGCATGATGGAAAGGGGAATTTGCAGAAATATAGCGGCACAATTACCCTCTTCCACTGGTGGAGTGCGGCTCCATTTTTGAAGGAATCCTTCCTTTAAAATTCTTTCTGAATCAAGTTCGTTCTTGAATTTAGCTTGATTTTGCATATCTCTAGCTTTTAAATAAAGCGTTTCGCTCCTATTCGTCTCATTCTGGCAGGAAAATATGCAATACCTGGATTTCAGAGTTTTCGGCAATTCCTTCTTAAACTTTTGCAACAAAAGTAAATTCTCAGTGAAAGCAATATTGCCACATTTAGGCTCTGAGAAAATATTGCCTCGTATTGATATGGTTGCTATCAACGCTCTAGATAGCAATTCTGGAGAATAGCCGAGTATCTGCCTGTGAGTGATAAACCCAGTGAAGCAGCACCGAAGCAGTGAAGAGCCAAAGAAGTCAACATTTAGCTATACCACTTCCGCGGAATATTTTATCTCTAATTCACGGCTGCTGTTTAATTAAACTGCTTCAGAATCTCACTCATCAAAACGCCTCACAGACAGAATTGCTCTCATACCTGCTAGCAGAGAGTGGCACGCATGGGCTAACAGGCGCAGTTGTAGAAGTCGGCAAATCACTATCATCGTCTCGAGAATCGGCAAACCCCAACGACTCATGCGAATCTCCTCGCTCGCCTGACCGAGACTATAAAAAGCTACTTTTTGCAAGCATATGCTCACAAATAACATACGGAGACATCTGGGCCAACACTGAAAAGAGTTCTGACGAAAGAGCAATTAGACAATTCAGTACTATGAAAATAGTTCTACGACGATATTGAAAAAGTTTCCTTCCCCATTCCCCTGTCCCTACCTCTCCTCCCTCCCCCCTTCGCTCCCCTTAAAGAAAGGACAACATAATTATTGGAAATTTAGATTCCTTCAAAATCAATTCCTACTCATCTCTGAGATTCCCTGAAAAAAAAAGCCTTGTCAAGCAACCCTGTATGAATCACAATTGCTCCATGTTCGGCCTGAGCGCATAATGACCGTCGCGTCTGTTTCGTCGATTTCCACATGCAGTGGCACTGCTGAGTCGTCAACTGAGGGATGTCGAAGCGTTAACTTTGGAAGCAACCTGAAATTACCAAATGGCGTCGGTATTTCTTTTGCATACTCTTCGAATGTTGGAGGATCTCAACAATATACAACTGCCCACATATATTGATGTTCACGCTCCTAAACATTACTATGGAATCTGCATATGTGCGATTGTTATTAGAAAGGAAAGATGAGATTACAAAATTATGTGCGGAACGAAAGTTCCCGAATAACTGTGCAACAAGACAAGACTACTGAAGTTACCGTTAAGCGCTGGATAATCACTAGTTTGTTTTGTTTCAGTGATTCAAGGAGATCTCTGACTAAATTTGCAGTTTAATAAATGCTTTCATCTTATATATTTTTGAAGATGGCCTCTTCCAAAAAGATTTTCAGGATTTTGTGAGGAGCCATCGAAAATTTCAGCATCCAACCGTAGGTGCACTTCAAATGTACTAGTCGTCGGCCCTTAACAATCGCTGGAAGAAGCTATATGGCACAAAACTTATTAGGTTCACTGTTAACTTCTAAATCATCCTCGTCTGCCATTCATCTGATAAGATGTATCAGTTTCAATCATGCATCCGATGTCTTCTACCGTGCACCTTTTTATTGATCGCTCAAAATCTCTTTACGCCAATGCTCAAATGAGCTCTATATGTGCAAATTTTTCCCTGTAAGCTGACCATTCATCAGCTACACACCTTTCTTTCCGCTTCCAAAATGCTCGAGAACACTTTAATTTCGACAATACTTTTATCGTTCAATTTTGAAGTTGCCTCAACACCATTCCGCATTCATAATTTCAGATCATCGGTTGGTGAGCTGCCAATTTTTGCTCCATCACCAGGATCCTTCACTGCGTGTTTTTTTTTTTACATTATTCGAGAAAAATTCGTCTTTCAGTGACGATACCCCAGTTGCTTCACTTCTTCAGCATTCTGCGATATTGCGAACTTGCATGTTCGACTTTGTGCGATTTGTGTTCGCAAATGCTCATCGCTGCAATGTTGCGTTTGTGCGCATTCATGTGCTTGCCTGAGTGCTTGAAGATTTCAAATGATGGCTGAGTGGATCGCAGAAACCACAGTTATAACATCCGATAGGTGTAAAATATCCATAGGCTATCCTCATATGCTATCTCTGACGCTCATCCATTAACTCATAACGGATCATCGACATTGAAAAGCATCAGAAAACTTATAGTTTTTTCTTCTGCGACCAAGTCACTGATAAACGAGTATTTCATAGAAGATTTAAACGAGCGTCGGGATCGCTAGAAATATGAGAGCTCGGCATTGTTTTAATTTATTGAATAACTGCGGAAGTAGTCGCTCACTGTGGCAGGGAAAAGTGCAAGTTGCGATTACCTTCTCCAGATTCTTCTTCACCTAGTTCCTACCCATTTACCTAATCCTATCTTGAAAATCTGCAGTCTGCTCACCTTAACACTTATTAAGAAAACCTCCGCTTATATCGGCTGGCTCAGATCCTAAAAATTTTCTGCTGAATGTCATCAGTTGGAGTGTCCCAGGTGTGCGCCGTTCTCCTCAAGAATTTCGAGCATGAATTTATGACTATCGTTCCATTTCACAAATTCTCGATTTGTTTTATTACCTGATATTGCTAAGCGGGCGTATAATATAGAGCCAGAAAGTCCAGAAAGTTCTACGAGTTGATCAATCCTTTAATAAAACTTAAGCTCACTTCTACCAGAAAATTGGAGTCAGAAGCGGCGATTATCTTCTTGTCATCTTCCGTCATCATAATGAAAAATCGTTTGCTTCTAACTGCACAACCAACGCACATTCGTTATCTGTATTCTACTCGTATCGGTATCTGCCCAAAACAACAATTATATAACTCCTCAAAAAGATAACCTCAGCAAGGACAACAAGTTAATCGAGAAACTAATCAGACAGCGTGCCGTTCGGGCCATTGGTTCCATTTGTGGCAACTATTTTTCATACTCAGTGCACCTGTGAATTTCAAACTCATTACAGCTCTGATCATTTCCGCTAGACTAGCAGGCCAAAACTAGCGGTTTTGAAGCCTTCCTTTCACATTGAATTCCTGAAAAAATTAAGTTTTTGGAGCGCTTAACAAAGAAATATGGCAGAAATTATTGACAGATTTTCATTTCGAGGCTTCAGACGATGGTTCGCATCTTCTGATGTTTGCATCCGAAAAATTTCCAGTGATACTCTATCATTGAAGAGCCAGGATGCTCCTGTGACGCCAATCCTCTTTAGTGTAGCGGCCGTCATATTTCTCAGAAACGATCAAGCAGTTCGCACTGGAAGCCTCCAAGATTCATTTTCAAAGGAGTGTTGCGTGGATCAGTTTTAATAATCCAGCTCATTTCTAGACAACGCAAGAACTTCACAAACTTTCGAATTCAATCTTCCTTTCTTTCATCCCGGCCTTCCTTTGCCTTCATATCGTGGGGTCAAAGTCGCAAGCGAGTACGAAATATCTTTAAGCAAACGCACCACCATATCCCAAAATACCTGAATCTTTGCATCCCGCGCGGACAGCGTTACGTACCTGAGGCCGCTTGTTTAATACGTACAAATAGTAGCAACTTGTACAACTCTCTTGAATGATTTCATTTAATTTGCAAAATATTGCCATATATTTACAAAGCTGGATGCTTCTTCCAGCTTATGCTCAGCAAACGCACACAATATTCATAGTTAACTATTTTCTGCTCGATTGAATGTAGCCCTTCGGAAATGCGGTGAACTTTTTCGCAGATTTTATCGGTGGCTCAAAATAATGCCTATTTTTTTGCTGGATGAGATTCAATTACTTCACAGAAGACTTGAAGAGAAAAGGGCAGCATAACGCACGTAAAATTAAGTCGTATTTCTTCCCAAGAAAATGTTGTTGCATACTTATGATATCAGCAGTTGAGCTTTTCCATTCGCAAGACAAAATTAATTTTCCCTAGATCGTGGTTTAAAATCAATTGTTTTGAATTCTTGCCACTCATTTCATGCTGGATAGATACCGCTGAAATACAACTTGAAAAAACGATCAATTCAATTGCATGAATTATATGTATCGAATATTAGAGATGATATGTGAGAGTGACAACATTTTTATAGTAAAATGCCATGAATGACTAAAGAAAAGTGAGCGTTGCCAAGAAAGTTCTTTTTATGGAAGCATTCCGCTGCGTATTACGTATGTATATATGCATAATGTCAAAGACTTGCAACGGATGCGGAGCACAACAAAAAGTGGCCACACGGATGAAGATTGTGCAGCAACGAGTGACGAGGCAAAACGAAATTTGAACTTATTTGCACGTCATTTGAAACTTTCTAAGTGTAAATTGCGTTGTAATTAGTCGGAAAATTTGCTTTCAACATACTGAATGGTGTATTTCGTTGAAAATTGCAACCTATCGTTTAGAATGGAAGTCGATTGTTATACAGATCTTGCACTATGTATTTTAACGATCGTTTGGCGCTAGTCAGTCTGGATCTGTGGACGGCGAGTGAGCGCCAATCCTCAAAAAACTCAACGGTCCTCTCGTTAGCCAGATTATTCGAAATGCGCTCAATTGCACTCAAGAGCTATTTGTTAATCACAATTTCAGGCGCATAATATAACCCAGCCACATACCACAACGAATCTTGTCAATCAATTCGCCACATTCATCGAGTTCATAAGAAATCAATTGAGAAACGGAAATAAAATATGAATGGCCGCATGTGCGACACTCTTGGAACCACTCAAAGATCACCATGTACACACTGCATATAATGATGAACTATTTATTCGACCCTGCTCAGTTCCTATGTTGATGCTCATTTCCTCTCCTCGACAGTCTTTTGGACCGCCTTTTCCGAATTTCCGAAAAATCCAATTATAGTGATTCATGTTTACTTATCTGTCTATCCGGTGACCTCAATTGCGAACCAAATATCGAGTGCTTCATGCAAAATTAGTCACAAAAGCTACAGAGATTGGATTTCGATATTCACAAACTGCGACATGGATAACTCCTCAATCTTCAATTTCCTTGCGATTCATCATCAGCAAGCGCCATTAGAGCCAAAAATCTCGTAAAATCTATACGCGGATTTTGTCCTATGACTAGGCAGATGCGCCTCAGAACGAGTTGTCGTCCAAATGCTTGAGCAATCATTACACGTGGCATATAACACACAGCATCTTTTTTCATTTGCATATGCAAATTTTGAACGAAGCCGAATGATTGCGATGCTGTAATTGAACATGTGCACTTGTTGTGAGTTATGTGTTTGTCAATAGTTCACCAGTTTCAACCCACCGGCCACAAAAGCAATGCCGACGAAATTTTGGAGACGACGGTGCAGCGAATGGTAGGAGAAAAGAGGATACCAAGGGCAGAGGGGAGGGAAGGATGAGAGAGATGGAGATGAAAATGGTCATATTTCATCCTACACAACGAATCTAGCGATCCTACCGTCGACTTCCTTCCCATCCGTTGCATGCTGCAGGACAGATTGTCATTTCAAGATAACCTTAAATTGGGAAATGAATTGATGGAGTATGTTGAATTCAATTGTCAAAATCGTTGAACTGAATTCGAAAAAATGTATTTTAAAATTTGAGTAAATTTGAATTTGAATTGAATTTACGTTGAGTTAAAAAAAATTCACTGTTTGCATCAAGATCAGACGTCGGGAATGAATTTTTATCGCTTACATTGCTCTTTTGCTCTTTACGCTGTTCTGACTACAGAATTCAAATATTTTTGATATAACTCTTACAGCTGAAAGCGCAAAACGAAGAAACAAGGAAGTGAGACAGATCATACTTCAAAGTCTAATTAGTACCACATTGGGCATAACAATAGGAAATCCTAAATGCTCAACGACGCATTCATTAAAATGCATTTGTTTGTGATGTTTTTCTGCTATTAGCTCTTCGTCACTTATAGCCACAANCGCATGAGCGTTCTGCTATAACAATTTATGGATATTTATGTTATAGCCTTAAATATATTTGTTGATTATAACACTTTTGATGTACGTGTTGCAGTGAATACATGCTAATATTTAAATGTGCATCTTCTCGATGATACTTATTTGACTCATGCAGCCTCATATCGTATCAATATAATCAAGTGCTTGCTGACAAGCCACCGTTATAGACTGCGATGGTTGTTTGGATAGTTGTTGAGCGCCGAATGGATGTGCATCCGACGTTTTGGTAGATTACCAGCCTCAGGGACGAGATGAGGCGGCAGGCTGAAGATTTGTTTCGTTCTTCTTAATCGTCACTTTTCATCTCCGAGGCTAGTAATCTCTATCGAAACGTCGAAACGCTTATTAATTTGGCACTGAAAAACTGTCGAAACACTTTCCGCATTTTATAAAGGTGTCTTGACATCAAACATTTGATCATAGCCACAATTCGGTATCGTCTGTGCAAAAAAAAAAGAGAAGGCAATGAAAGACACAATTATGAAAAAAAGAACGTTTCCACCGCAATTCTTTCGTAAATTTGTATGAAAGAACAACGCAAAATAATCAAAATCGAATAACGTAATAGCCGAATCTTCGGTGAATTCGCATGCCTGTTGGAGCTAATTTTCTATTTATGCACATAAAAGCGAGCAAAAACGTTGCCTTCATTTTTCAGTTGTAGACGCCATAGGCTTTAAAACGCATAACGACGCAATAAAAGAGGCAATTTTTTTCCATGCCTCAACCCCATGTAACATCCATGATAGAAATATAGCAAAACAATGCGCCAAATGGAACGCCCGGCATGCCTAGGCAGAACCTTTTTCCCAGCAAGGTGACGATTGTTCCTAAACGCATAGATTCTTCAAATGATTAAACGAAATCACTCTTAATCACTCTTTTGTGCAAAACTCACTGAAATAAGCTCAATTTAGGCTTACAAAACTTGCAATCAACTAGTTCAGCTTTGTGAACAATTTTACATATTCCTTATATCAAATAGTTATATCGTTATTTTTGCGACAAAAAAACTCATCGATCGTATCTGACTAGAAAATTGTCGTCTTATGACAGGCGTATTCTCGTGAATAACATTTTACGAAATTCTCTTTGCCTAGCAAATTGCGATGCAAATGTGACGGAAAAATTTGCAGTAAAATACTCGAATAAATGAAAGTATGCATTTTTTTGCAAAAAAAGCGAGCACAAGAACTAGAAAATATTTAAAAATATGCCGCAAAATGATCTTGAGACGCTAATTCTCGACTTTCTAGCAACAGGCTTTTGAATGCTTCTTCCATCGAAATTACTGGTTTCCTTACCGTCCACTTTAATTTCGAAATGAAAATGAGCAAAAATGAGTTTCAGTGCTTTTTGAACGTGATTCAAATGAACATAATTTTAATGGTGCAAAACGAAGCGCATAAATTTAACTATTATAGTTCATGTGGCGAACAACAACGAAATTTTCATGCGTTAGACGATGAGGACAACGAAGATAACAAAAGATACTGCCGATATGCCGATATATTTTCTCCGATTTGATTTCTTTCTACGCTAGCATTCATTATATTACCTCATATATCAATATGCCAAAATGGTGCTGAAATGAGCTGTCAAGAAAAATAAAAAAATTCCAACTCGATATTGTAAACTGGCTACGTTGAAATCGTTCCTTTTATCGAGAACATAAAGCAAAATCTCATCCCAATGATAAACGAATTCTCTCGCAAAAAATTGATACCATTAATAGAGGGCTTATGCTCGCTACTAAATGCAACTTTTTCGGCTTGATTATATTATTTGAGTTAGTATATTAGTGATGTATTGGCATCTATGCTACAAAAATGCCCTCGGCACTATGATCCTCCTATCGTTTAACCCTTACATGAGAAGAAATTCACAGAAGTGAATATTTCTGAATAAAGCCCTAAACAGCATCCGCTTTTCGGACGGGATTTTGCAAGAAAATACTCAATTTTTTACATATTTTCTAAAAAGCTGCCGATCTCAGTTTAAAAGCTAAGCATGCAATTTTGAAGCGCATGCCAACCGCTTCGGAAAAGCGTTTTTGAATTGCGTTATTTAGGGCAGGCACATGTGTGCTATTAACGGCAAGAGGCAATGATTTGGGAGGATGAAAGAAGATTATAGCTCGGCCGTTACTTGGCTACACTAGAAAACTAGAAAATCGATCTATTTCCGAGTATTGCTTCAAAAAAAAAATCCGAAAAGAAACCCCGTTGCAATTACTATTAAATCAGTGCAATGAACTCTCTTGAGCTTGTAAAGAAATGCTCGTGTTGTTGTGATTGATTGATCATTAGCGAAAACGAATCGTCATTAATGAGACAGAGGTGAACAGATTGTAACCCTGAAATGACAAAACGAAGTTCCAAAAGCTCAAGAGGGTCGCCCGCTTTATGATACGTGTGAGGCCATCACCAATTCCAAACAACTGAAATGCCATGATAGGATAAGCATAACACGCCGTTCAAATGCGCACGTCTAAAATTGGCAAATAACCAAGTCAATTCGAACTTGTAGCCATTTTTTTTTAGAAATGATCATATATGCAGAAAAGCATCGCAACGCTGAACATGTGCGAATGGTAAGGATGCAAATTGAGAAGATTTCACAGAGGCTTGAATATTTTTGCAGCTCTTGATTAGGCTCGAGATCGCTCCGCATGCATCGAATTTCCGTTTATGATATTGCTTTGAATTTTCTTTTTTTTTTTTGATGATTAATGAGTTTGGTTTCAATGAAGACAAGATGATGCTTTAAACCCTAATGGAAATCACGAAATCAACAAAGTTATAAAATGGCTGAACTTACTTTAAAAAGCAAAGTTCGCAGCCATATTTCTACAATGGAAAATTTTCAATGATTTGTGCATACCTTTGGACATGATCCTCAGCTTCACCTTTTTTTACCGAGCTCGACCTACTGAAGAATGCAGTATGCTTAAATAAGCGCCATTGATTCTTGCGAAGAGTATGTGACGATAGTCTGCTTGATCCTTGTGCCGAAACATTGACCGACGTGACTACAGTGGAGACCGATGGCTGTGGTGGAACGATCACGCTTCTCGGCGTACCAGCTGCAATCTTCTATTCACCTTTTAGAATATTCTTCACGAATCTCAGTGGCATCATAAACGGCGGTCTTCCATAAACAGTGTCAAATCCAATTTCAGAATCGAGCCTAATACCAGGGAGGCGTTTTGAATAAATTTGCTGAAGGATTTCTCCTGAAGCCTCGTCTTTAATTTGGTAAGTGATCACAATATTCGGGGTTTTAGCACTGTTCGATCGGTGTAACGTATTCGACTCACGATTACTCATTTCAACGCGCACAACAAACTCGCCTGAATTCCCAAATTTTTTTTTTTGCATTATTCTGTATTTTGTGCTGTGCCTGTCCTATGATGTAGTCGATGACAAGTTTTATGCTTTGATGTATTTGCGAGGGGTAATCAAAAAATTCACGTCGTTTTCTTGGGTCGATCGAATCCATCAATGAAACTGATGAATATATGATCGGCCATGGAATTAAAGTTGCCTAAACGACAACTATTTCACCATATCGGGATAGGACCCTTAAGTTTCGACGTTCCTCGGCTGGTTTAGGCAATATCGTTTTCAAACTGCAGATGGGGAATTCAATCAAATTCAGTAGCATCTAACGCTTGGAAAGACGCAATGAAATGAAATAAGTTATTCATAGCGACATAATCTCCCAGCCTTGGGCTTTTATTTACTGCAGATGTCGATCAGAAACTAATTCATGTTGAAAGGCTGTTATCCTCATGGAAATGTTTCTTTCAGAATTTGGCAGAAGTTTTAAGTAGTTCTTTTAGTAAGCAATTCACAACTCCTTAATGCTCCTAAAGTAAGTATAGTGTATTCGATGAAACTTAGCGAAATTTCCTAAGCGAAAGTTAATTTCTAAATTTTCGACTCGCAAACTCAAAGTTCTTAAAACACCTTTAAAATACCTTCAAAACCGTTCAGAATATGTTCGATACAATTCTACTAATATCTCTCGAATAAAATGTGTTTCAACGCCGCTAGCTAAAACATCGACATCGAAAATTGTGCGACGATAAACACTGAAGTCCATTGATTTGTCAACCAAAACTCGTGGCAAAATTTCGCTTGCATGGAACGTTGATGAATTTGCTTTTTTTTATTGCGCCTTTTTTGACTATATATTGCTGTTTTAAAAATCTGTAAGATTTCTGACGAGAACTACAGATCGCCTACTTGTGAGTATTTGATTTAATTCAACGTCAACGGCTACTCCTAGCTGGTTTTTTCATCGCAAAAGAATTGCGAATAATCGAAGCCCTTTAAAATTGTAGAAGCTAGTTTGTCCTACGCAAATAAAATCACAAAAAGTGCAAAGTGTTTCCTCTGTTAGCTTCATTTAAAGCTTCACAGTTTATCGGATGAGTGCTATGTGCTGTTGTAAGCGGACTTACAGCAATGATGTGGTTAAAAGTGCAGTGTTCAGTTGAAAATTTTCAGATCAATGCAAACCTCGATAGGCGCAGAAATTTTATTGGATTGAACTTCACTAACAACAGCTCAGGGATTCATTCAAAAATAGCCTTGGAACATGTGATTCAGAGCTGTTATGCAATGCTGCCTGCTACATGAGGAGCGTGAAAAAAGACGTAGAAACTGAATAAAAGTTGAGTGTCGTCTCTGAGTATGCCCGTAAGCCTATCAATTGACACAAAAATTTATAACGGTGCTTCTGTCGGAGAGTATTTCGAAACACTGCGAGCATATTACGCAATGTTCCAAGTGACAGCCTATGCACCCAAGACAAGTATTCGTATTCTTCCTTTTGCTCCAAGATTAGAGCCCTCCCATTCAGCTGTGCTATGAAAACGAAAGCAGTTGACTAGGCATAGTTCTGCATTAATTGTAGAAAATTGGACTCATTTTAATTTGCAATCGATGAAAAGTGACATCAAGCTTTACTTGATGAAGCACATTTTTTGTTGTTTGCGAATGACTTTTCGAGAGAAGCAATAAATAAGTATTGAATAGAATAGATTAGAAACCGTTTGGTTAAGTGCTAACAGTTCACAAAGTCGATCAATGGTCGATCGTTCGTCAGCTGCGATTGCGATAGCAAAACAATTGCGATTGAAACTAACTACATAAAAAGTAGAACTATTGAAATAACTTAGTAGTGTAAGTAACGAAACATGAGTAGCCCCCTTAAACAAACATCAAAAGTTGGTTAGCTATTCTTTTTGCTTTAAGTAATGTAAGCTGCTGATAGAAGCAAACAAAATTTGTGTATTTTTTGAAAACTCTCTCTAAATCTACTTAGCTGAACGATGGTAAACTGAGAAATGATTCAGAAAGCAATACAACGATAATGAAGAGAGCGAATGTAGATTTTGTTCGCATTCATGAAAAATACCACAGAAGCGATGTAATAAACAATCAATTCGCTCACTAGCTGAAGCTTCAATTTGTCGAGATTACTTGTGAAGCTTTGGACGTGATCATTACCATTTTAGCTGAATGAAAATAATAAATATTGCGAGGTCAAACTGAAGAGAATCTGCAAAGTTATCAGTTTGGAGGAAGTAAGAAGAGAGGAAAAAAATTGAAAAGTCAACATCACATCAAAGCTCTCTCTTAATCTTTACTCCGATATCAGCAAAGAACAGAAATGAGCGACGATACTTGCCGAATCAATTGAATCGAGTTTCGATCTCTTAACTGCATAAAGCAATTCGGAAATTATAATTAAATCTTATATCGCTTCAAATGGATCCGCATTATAGAGCGTGTTTCTGAAATAAATGACTGAAGTAACATGGGTATTTGATTAATGCTATCAAATTGCTCAACTAACAGAGCACTTCTAATCTCACAATCATTTTTGCTGGGAGCAATCGGTATCAGGCGAATGCTTGTCATTAATTGCGACCCAATACGATGGTTGCAACAGTAGATGAGAATGATGCAGCCTGGAAGAATGGACGGAAGAGAAGAGAATTGAAATAGATGAATGAAAGCGGGCGGGACTATAGAAATGTAAGCTATATGATTTTATAAACTAATTTTTGCACATGTCAAACATCATGCTAATCTATTACAGTTGCAATTAAGCAGCATATTTTCTTGCGTGACCATCATTCGATTGTATGTGACCTTACGTTTTAAAGTTTTCTTGCGCTTGGATATTTCTATTTAAAAGCTATTAGACATAGGTGGGCAGTAAAAATCCCTCATTAGTATAGGAAGTGATCTATTACGTATCTATATCGCAAAGCTCCTACGTTTATGCGATCTTTGCTCGATACAAACTTTTCCTATTCTCGAGGTGACGACTGCACGGAGCATAAAATCTTGATTATCCATACACTGAGGTCTAGCTATAAAGCCAAAGGCGCAATAAACGATTTTCCTTCAATGTCTAATTCCATGAATGAGATGAAGTTATCGAAAAAACAAAGTCTTTGGTCTCCGTTCAAAAATCATGTTGTGAATTGGATTTCCAATCGTTTGAGAATTTCTTATGTGCAGTCGGAAGTTTTCTCATTATCCCTAACGAATTGTTTATAGCATAGCCGAACAATTTAAGGAATCCTTACTAGGTACAGTAGTGTGAAAGGTTGCCCTCTAATGGGCTTCCTACTCAACTAATTAATCCCCAGACACATGCAATCTTCATTTCTTTATAGGATTTTAGTCAACAAATATCTCGAGTTAAAAAGCACTAAATATAACGCAGCTGAAATTGTAAAAGAATAAAACAAAATATGAATGTTTAATAGTTCCAACAGCGAAATCAACTGAGGGAAGAGCTTCAATGGAAAGATGGGGGGAAGTTGCAAGTTTGCGGAATCGTATTCCACCGTAAAACATTAAACAAGTACGTTGAAGCCAGAAGAGTGGGAAAATTAAGCGGATATGTAATGTGCGTTATCGAAAGGAGTAGCTCATTTCGCATTTTTGTGCTAAAATCATCGCATTCATTCATGTTACATAAGACGCTATTGGATATTCCGTAAAAAACGACCAATGAGGATTTTCATGCATACTAAAGTATATTACAATACACAGCAGACAAAGTAACGGACGCAGAGACAGACATAGATACAAGCACAGACATACACACAATGTCAATATAATACCATTTCGCAGAGCGTATTTTGAGGATAACGAATCTTTTGCGAAAACTTTCTGCAAGTGTTCGCTTCATGTAAAATATTAATACGTTACTGGGCATGTTTTGGTATTTATTGCGAATTTATGCCGCTTACTGGGATGAGGAAAGCGATCATTTTTCGTCTCTTTCGCCGTTCCACTGCCAAGCTTTTCAGCTTGTTGGCTAATGATACACTCTTTGGGCAATTCTTAAGAAAATTCTTTTCCGGCTGATTCAAACTTCCGTACGCATATGCGACAAGAAATAACAAACAGATGCACATGCTCAAGACGAAAGAGGTACAGAAAATTATGTCAAAGCAATTAATATGTTACACTTTGGCTTTTTCATATTTCGGCTTAACTTTTGCTCTGATAGATAAAACCATCACATTGATCAAACGGAAATGTAAAAATTCGATCAGCAGTTCATCCGATCGCTCGGGCAAGTGCGAGTTGAATAAACAAGGTTGATCTGTAGCCACCAGACTGGACCGGAAATAAAAATCCGATCGTTTAGCGCTCTCTCCTGCTACATAAATTATTCCCACCAAATTTTGCACCTCTAGTTTCAGTGCTTCAACTCGAAATCGACGCAGGAATAGACGTACGTAAGCATTAACGTGATGCATCCATGATGCATCTTAAGAACGTAATTCTGAAAAACCTACAGAAATGCGTCAAAAGGGATGTTGTTGTGCGGAAAGATAAATCAGGTATAATAGGTAAGCGATATTCCACTGCTCCGATCGAACATGAAACCGAGTGATCGGGAGAGTGGGATACAAATCGCGAATGGCGCCAGCTAAGCTGATTCAATTCCCAACTTCTTGCATGATCGAATAAGGGATGGAATCCGCCGATATACTGTTTTTATAGTGCCTTCTTTACAAACTGTTTCGATGCAACAGTTTTAATGGACACATTTTGCAAGCAAATCACTTTGTTCGTGTTAACTCATGAAGGATATCCATTAGGTGGGAATAACATCAGGAAAGGTCGCAAATTATGCAAATTATGTGAGTCTTTCATAGGAAGCCAACTCCTTGATTAAAAGCTTGAGAAAGTGAGCAAAACAATCATCGACTTATCCAGCGTCATTTTTCGTCAGGATATGAGCATCTTTTCGATGCTTCCTGATTCAACGAACATTTGAATTTTTTACTGAGCGTATTCGAGATCTTTGTACTCCAACTAAAAGTTTCTAATGCTTATATGATGATGAATTAGTAACAATTTTTGTTGATCTCCGACTGAATATGGGGCATATCAAACTTAACTCTTTTCAGATTAAACTTAAAATTGCCGCTATCACTTCCGGGAACTTCCGGAAATCTCCGATCACCACAAATCGTCCGAAAACGAAATCAGCGTCCTTAGAGGCAATTAGATCGTGGAATTACTCAAATTAATTGAATCGAAAGCAGTGATCGCATGAGCATTTCATTCGTCAGTAATTTCCGAGTATTTCACTCTCTTTATCTGAAAATTAACAACTTCAGCAATTTAAATGAGCACTCGATTTTGCTGTTATGACAGTAGACATATCACTTTCGCTTTAGAAATGAATATAATGCTTGTTCATCGTATTATAATGGCTTCTTAAGGGCATTTGTGAATTGAGAGAAAAATATCTGCCGGTCGTTATAATCTATTCCCATCAAAGAATATGACACTCTGAGCAGATAATTATCGATACAAATTTGGTGCATTTTTCAGCATGAATAATTTCTGGACCAATTTTTTCGTGCATCGATGAATAAATGCTCTGTATTCAGCTCAATGAATTCAGCCTCGTATCCAAAAAACGACCATGTCTTCACTAAAAATGTCCGAACATATGGAAGATAATGCGCAAAATGCGAAATTCACAAATTTGCATGTCGACGAGATTTGATAACAATGCCTGAAGATCAGATTTCTGTAGTTCTTGGAATAAAAAACGTGTATTTTGCGATATTTCGAGATATCGCTTTCTTGATACGTCAGTGAGAGGAAGATATATATTCGCAACAATGACGTTATTCGCAACAATGAGAATCGTTATTCATACGGCATGACGTTGCAAGAATTTTTTTGAAACGTAAATTTTCGACAATCGTTTGAAAGCATCGGCAACACAGGAAAGAATCGTTAATAAAATATGATGAATAAATGAGTCACTTGAAATGTTTTTAAAAATTTCCCAAAAAGAAAAGGACAGAACCGAACCATTTGAGTCATCAAGGAAATTTGTGAGAGTGGAAATCGAAAAGCTTCAGTTGCCAAGGGATTTTTGAAAGCACAGGTCGGATCACTTCAATTGCTTGGGCTTTTGAGGG
>JAARMF010000033.1:17692-33941 GCA_022844705.1 Toxascaris leonina | reverse complement strand
ATATTCGCAAAGTAGTAATTGGATCAAACTTCATTTGTCACCATTTGATCTAAATGTCGGAAAATATTTCATCACACCAAAGAATGCTCGTTTAGCCTCTCAGGAAATGCAAACGATAAAAAATCTCGATGAAAGAATTATCTAAAATTGCAACGAGATTTATAGAGTCTCGTACTTCCGCATTTATGGGAAAGAAAAATGAATCAACTCATTAGATTTGAATTCAAGCGATGAACACATCTTCTTTACTTTCATTTCATTTCAGTTGACTCCTGTTAAAATCCTTTTCAAGCTGCTAGACCAATATCGCCCTCATTTCCGGTCATATATTAAAGGTTACGAGGTACACAAGAAAATTCAGCAGCTATTTGTCAGCTGTTCTCATAAATTCGTTCCAGAGAGGAATTCAAGCATCAATCGTTAACAGCCATTAACAACACAATTCATCTGATTTGTCGCCAAGCCATGAGAATGACAGAAAAATGTATGAAAATGGAACCACAAATAAAAGAGACAAATATAAATCAATAGAAGGAAAAGGTGTTTATAGAAAAATCATCTTTACCTGACGAAAATTCACAAGTGCTTGGCTAAGCGGGATAGATCAAACAACTGCTCGCAGCATAGTTTTGGAAGAAAACAAAAGAGATTAGATTTATGCATGGGAAGAGAGGACAGAAGATTTGAGAAGAAGGGAAAGGAAGTTGGAGGTGGATGGGTGGGGGGAAGGGGATTACAAAATAGACTGGCGAATACTAATAGAAAGAGGATGCCAGTAGATGTTGGCCACCTGATCCAATAGCTGGCCTGAGTTTTACTGAGTAAAATTCCATGGCGTTTGCATCAAACAGCATTTGATACGCAACACAGTTCTAGTTTTTTTAGGTTGATGCTGAAGGCTTTTCTTTCCCTTGGCAAAAACTTCCCAAGAAAAATCGACGATTAAACCGACAAAAAAAACCGAATGTGGAAGCCTCCTGAGCACTGAGTTAGTGCCACAGTTTTAACGCGTTACCATTCATATTCTAATCCGAACTGTTTTTTTCACAATCGAAATGATGCATAGGAAACTCCACCTCCTCCCATACCCTCCCCCTTTCATACGCCTCAAGCTCAGCTGAACGGTGTGGAGTGCAAAGTTCATGACTTTCAAACCTTCACTTTCAAATCTTAAAAAAAACCTAGTCGCGAGGCCAGGCAAAATTTAGTAAAAACCTGTAATGAAGAAAATTCAAAAAAAAAATACTTCAGTGGCCGAGAGAAATTTCTGTAGTCTAAAACCCGCCACTATCCGCAACCGTCGAGTCTGTACTGCGTTCATCCAATTTTCTTTTGAAGGATTGAAAAGGTACCAACGTACAGTCACCAAACTAGCATTCCATAGCTTGGCCATGAAGCCAAGTGAGTGGGGCAGATTTTGATCAAACTCCTGCAGAAAATAATAATACCCAATTTTTGAAAACTTCGAAGAGAATAGATGCAGCGTAGAATGCACTTGTATGACTCAATTGACATATTTCTATAAGAGTGCGACAAATCGTGACAAACACGAAATGCGATTCAGATGTTCGACAACCGAATCAGCATCCAAGCAGATAGCATGCTTCTTTATTATTCACGAGCTGACCTAACTGAGGTTTTTCGATTCGCCACTCCTTTTCAGAATGTTGAAATTGGCTGAGAACTCTAAAAAATATGCTTTTCAGAATGAGAAGCCAAACATTAGCTGAAATTGGATGAGATCAAAGAAAAGAGATTTCTGTGCCTAATAAAAATAATGCTCGAAAATTTTTCGTTGCTTTTAATGGTTCAGATGGTCAACGAAGCATTCAATGTAAGTGCAATAAGCCTTTATTCGAGGCGCAAACAACCACATACCTTTCATTCAGTGAACCAGAAAAACTATGCTGCATAATTAGTTAAACGCAAAGCTCATTTGAAGCGTTGTTCGATATTGCTGTGTGATGTTTTCAACAAATTCAAAAGTTCATCACAATTACGAATCACAAATGAGGCATGCAAATTAATTCTATAGTATCAAGAGATGGATACAAAATGAACAAAAATTCACGAGAAGTTTTATTTTTCAGATTGCGAGCATTTATGAAACTGTTAAACTTGGTCAACCTTATTGACCGAGCTATGGCTCACTACCCCGTTAGCGGGCTCTATTCAACACCACAATCGATTTCTCTTCGCACGGATAGATCCAAATAGAAACTTAAATAAGGTTGGCAACTACAAGCATCAATTCAGGAAAAAAGAAGAAAGCTTTACACCAGTTAGCAAACAGAACTCCTTGAATTAAAAATCAACTCACAATTGCTTGTTTTATCGCTATCTTCCGGTTTGAATGAACGTCGTGTGGTGAAGAAGAGTCTAGCAAGTGAAGCCCTCCCCTCTGGTTGAGAGCGCGATCGTTGTGGTTGGCTCATCGAGCGGCCTAAAAACTCACCTTTCAAATTCATGCATTCAAAATGTTTCGCGAAACTTCACGTTAAATAATTTTCAAGCACAAAAATTGCTATGATGTTCACATCTATTAATTACTTTCGATAATGGACGTAATTCAGTAACGATTTTCTAAACGACTATTTTTTCTACCTTCATTCGGAAGGTATTTTAGATAATTTTTATCGACTCATAGCTCACACCATCTGCCAACTTTGCCATCCCAAGCACCTCCAATCTATATGATCTTCGTATAGAGAATCCCAAAGAAGGCTAAAATCAAAATGCTTTCTGAATAGTCTCGCGGTCGTGGCAAACATGAATGAAAGACATTCTTTCAAAGCGTTTGCTACCGCCGCTATGATCTACTCTGATCTAGGCGAAGCAGCAAACGCCGTTTGGTTGCTTTTCCATTCCAAGAATTTTTGGCGGATTTCTGAAAATTCAAGAAGCACCAACGATGCAAGCATTAATCTCACCAGCTTGCAGACATTCAGCATTCAGTGAACATTCACACTAGGCAGAACTGAAAGTTCTAAATTCAATAGTGAATGTCTGTAAAACGTCGACTACATAGATATTGTTAAATGTTAGCATCTCAATAAGCGATGTGAATCTCATAAATGATACAATCACTGTTATTTGTTAAGGAACTGAACAGCGATGCGACATTTTGACATAAAAATAACAACTACAGAGGAGATTTACAATTCTTCATTGTGTGATGCATTGAAATACCTATATAAAGCTTGAATTTTTCGTTTCTTCAAAATATTTCGGCCAACATTTCCCCATTAAATCTTAACGACGCTCATCGATGACATCTACTTCCGCATATCTTCATCTAAACATTCTAGCCTGGAATGCTCGCAAACATGTTACTCGATATTTCAAGCGGTCCACAATGCCAATTAGTGAATTTTAAGTTGCTTTTCTGATAGCAATTCCTTGACGCTAATTATAGAGAACAGCAGAGGCTAACGAATGCTGTGTTCACAAACAAAACTGATCTACTAATTTCATCGTTTTTAATAACAGCTGCCTGGTTCACTTCAGTAACGATAATGCTCCCTTAATATCAGTGCTTGTTCTCGAGGATATAATCATCCAGACGAGTTTTATTTTCCACTTCAACAGTATCATTAAATTGCCATAAGAACTTCCCATACAGAGATGATTACATTGTATAAAGCCTTCTAATACTAGAAGTATTAGTGCAGTTCCATTACATCTTCTACCTATTATGACACAATGACCTACTTATTAAAACAATGATCTACCTCTTGAACGGATACACCTATCTGCCTGCCAATTTCGAAACTCAGCTCCACATGTTAACCTACCTGTTATAATACAATAATACAGTGCAATACAAAAAGTCACTGTATCAATCCGTTACATAAAGCAGGTCGATTTTTAAAGAGTTCCTTGTATTCGAGCATCTATCATTTTATAACTGCAATGGTTATGCAAAATTTTGCATGTGAAATGTTGAGTTTCAAGAGAATATCCACTTCGTCAAATATGTTCCTAAGCTCAAACTCTGGATCGAAGATTTTTCTTTCTGAGGAAATTTGAAAGCAATCATCAAAAACATTTAGAAAAATGCATCAACCTAACTAAGGTGATGCGCGTTTTTTTTTTTTTTTTGCATTTCGACGTAGCAATTTGCATTATTATTCATGAAATTGCAACGAGGTTAATTCCGACTGTACCATCCATCAGCGACTAACGCGTTGCATGAATCCATAATGAAAAAAAAAAAACTTTTTGATGGTCTTCGCGAGACCGGTTATTGAAGAACGCTTCATGTTGCAATTTTAGGATAGTTTTTAGTCTCGATTAACGTCCATTATTCATATTATCGCAGTCATCTAGTACAGATTCCGATCAAAGAAATCAGAAAATAAGTGCACATTGAAAGTAACGGTGAATCTTTTATGTTCGGCAAGCTAAAGTTTCCGAAGAGACATGCATAGGCTTGCACATGGACATAGATATACACACAGCCACATGCTCATAAGCAAACAAATATGCAAATGCGTCGACATAGTACCGCCATCTTGCGTATTTTATATGAATGAGAGAGGAAGAATGAAAGCTCGACTCAATTCAGAGAGCGAAAAACTTCATAAATGATTTTAAAACTATTCATATGCTTGACAGCACTGCAATCGCACTTTTAAAAGCCGTAGATCCTTTTTCATGCACACACTATTCAACACATTGGCACAAATATTGTCGAAGAGAAATACTCATACAAACTTCTCAGTATAGAAGTCGATTTACTGAGGCTTTAATCGGCTTTTAAAATCATCTTTCATTGCTCTTCCCTCAGGCTCCTCCCCCCCCCTTCCCCCTATCTTCCGCTCTCCCGTTCTGTTAACCGGTGCTGAAGCAATTTCAAATTAGCTCACAAATTTAAATATTTGAAGTCCATTTCCACTATTTGAAAACGATTCGAATCGATTAGTGATATTTTTGCACCGATTTAACGATTATCAATTACGACTGTATACTGAGTAGGTAAAAGTTGAAAACAGATCCAACCTCATACGCCAAACAGTGAATTAAACTCTGATCAGCTAATGATTGCTTCAGCATCTAGTATAATTGTTTCTATTTTTCTGCGCATAAAGAATGCATATCTACAGAGTGAAAAATATGAATAGATTACCTAACGAGAGAGAGAGACAAAGAATGGCAGAGTATTCATGAGACACTAATGTTTCACACTTTTCAAGCAAATCAATTAATAGTTGAGTGACGAAATGTATGAAGCGATCATAAAATATGAAATCGTTTTCGACAGCTTCATTGTTTTTTTTTTTGCTTGAAAATTAGAAAAGCTTTTTTTTGCAATCGTTTCATCGACTTCTCGTTCGTTTTGAGGAATTTTATTTTTGCGAACATAATGAATGAATTAAAATTAACGGCATAATCGACAAAATACATTTAAAGCGCAATTTGAGCATTGCACTGAAAACGAGTATAATAGAATCGTTTCGAGCAAAAAAAAAAAACAACTGTGCAACGCACAATTGCACAACAAACAGTTGTGTAATAGTAGTATCGTAGCGAATATGCTACCATTTGAAACGTTTTTTAAATGATCAAAAGAGTGAGTCTCAGATTCTGAGATAATTCCAGAAAACTTGCAAAATTCACAAAATAGGACTTCATGAATTTTGCGTACATTCTTTGGCGCTATATATTTCACAAAAGAAGCCAAAGTTATGCCATCCTACTGCAATGCGTGGGCAACCATTTTTATACAACCGTTCTACGCGTTCGAATTTGCAACATTGGAACATTCGATTAGGCTCTGAGTTCATGAAGTTTTTTTTGGAAAAGCCTCACAAATTTTGGCATATGTAATTTGTCGCGCTTAACAGGCGTTCATCGTTTTATTGTTTGATCATCTGCAAAGCACGCTTAATAGATATGTCAGTTTATTGGGTAGCATCGACCTATTTTTCGGAATCGACCTCTCATTTTCGGCGTCTTTTTTTTGCTGACTATTTGAATACAAAATGGCAAAATTTCTTATTTAAAATCTCATTTGAAATACTGACACAGCAGGAAATTATTCAATGGATGATGCGCGATGCAACAACAATGGATATAGCGAAGGAGTAAGGGAAAGAAACACATGAATGTACACAAATCCAGTAAGCTAACGATGATAAGCTGTAAACCTCTTTTCCCGTGGAAAACGCTCGCTTATTAATTGCCGATCAACGTTCACCTGTCAACTACATGCTGTCTTCTTAGGCCGAGCAAATTGAGAGGTGGCCATTGCGCATAGGAAATGAAATATTTGAGGCTTTCTTTAATGGCGCCAATACGAGCTTCGATGCATGAAATGGTGGAAATGTTTTGCAGCCGTATGTAGAAATAAAGATATAAGGTAAAACAAAGGTAGAAATGGAGTAGAAATATAGGCAGAAGTAAGGTAAAACAAAAGCAGAAATAAGTCAAACAGGTAGGAACAAGGTTAAAATATGGGTAGAAATAAGGTGAAATAGAGGTAGAAATGGCAGAATGATTTAACTAAAAATGTGCAAAGTATTTATTCAGCGTATGATATGAGTAGAACCTCGACGCTTAGATCGCTTGCTTTTTCTTGAAGCTAACCACCGAATTTCATCGAGAAAAAATCTGCTCTTCTGCAAAAGTCTGCAAATCTTCGATAAAATCTTTTACCTTGCAGAAAGAATTCTTTGCAAAATTGGTTTATTATCATTTGCTCGCAATGTCTGGCTTCTTAATTCTCTCAGTTCACCAAATTTACCAAGTTTCCCTGTTCTACCTGATTTATCAAGTTCACCGAGTTTACCAAGTTTGTCATTCCTACCGAGTTTACCAAGTATACCAAGTCTGCCAATTCTCCCAAGCTTACTAAGTTTACCAACTTTATCAGGTTTGCCGAAAAAACCGTGCAGATGCGTGAGTATATAACGAATAACTCGATGAATAATCATAACGAACAGCAATAAATCTACAAGGAACGGCACTCAATACGAAATGAAATAGAAAACAACAATGAGTCGGGCAAGCAAGCATTTCTTGTTTTTGCAACATGTGACCGAAAACGATGAGGCTTTCACGTTGAAATGACTCATCGTCGCTGAAGCATTGTTGCGTTTTTTGCTTCGCTTTTATTTCTCTGAATAAATATTTTCTTCACCTTTGAATATGCAACTTTTGCTCATTTTTCTGCAGCACTTCCAAATACGCAAAAACGCAACATTAACCATTTCAGTAATTATCAATTTTTTGAGCTTTTTCTTGAATAGCTATGAAGCAATCGACAGCCAATTTCCTATAAAATAAATTCATGATTGTCTTCAGAATGGAAAACCATTCATATATGAAGAATAAGCTAGCACTAAAAGCAGGGACGTTTCGTTGTTCCACATGAAGTGGTGGAATTATTAAATTCAATAAGAAAAAAACCAACTCACCTGACAGGTTTCATCGTTAAAATGTTTCAAAACTTTAGTTTTTAAACAGACAAGAAAAAAATATAGGAATGTAAAGTAAAGAATGTGAAATGAAAAATAACTTGTTCTATACACACCTTCCGGTTTGAATTTGCGACTTTCCCGGCTATCCGGATTCGGATATCCGAAAACGAAAACAAGTTTAACGGATATTTATTGTACCTGATTCACCATAAAGTTGCCTGCAATTGAAGCATAGTTCCATTAGACGCCCTCGATGACTTACAGAATCTCAAAATCAACACCCTCTTTAGCCACCTTGCATACAAATTCTGAACGAACACATAATGGCAAAATCGTTTCTGCGAATATCTGCGTATTTATCTAGCTGTTTCAGGGTTTCAACTTGTGAATGAAATATGCCGATGCCATCAAATTTGATGAACATAAGGGAACTATGTTAGCCTTTCAGTATCATCCTTTTTGCATTCGTCAGCTTTCTTATCATCCACAGACACTTTAAGATGGCAGAAAATTTGCAAGTGAATTTTCTTTGCGGTTGGATGGATACTAATTAAACGAATTGGCAGTTTGCTTGAGTAGCTAGACGACCTACTATATCTTGATCCACTGTTTCTCAAATAATAATATAACTAACTGTTTTAAATTGGAGCAGATGTGAAAAGAAATACACCTCGGATCAGCGTTCGAAGTTCATTTTCAAGCTTCTTTTCATCAACTAGTACTAAGCAACGAAAAATGCTGTAGAAATTCACAAGAAACTGTGTTGAACAAATTGGAGTAATTGATGGATAAAGCGATCGTTTAGAAGTCAGTAAATGACATAGCTGAACTAAAGGGAGATATGTAAAGATGGGATCTGAACGATACTCAATGCGATGGATCCTCCTCGCTGTTGTTTTAAGAGAACTTAAATAAAATGTCATGAAGTTGTCAACAAGCTGAATGAGATTTTTTTTGCAAAAGGCACTAGCACTCATGTGTATTCGCTTGAATGAAATTTTTGGGGTTTTTTTTCATATACTACGCAGCATGCACTAGCATTCTCTCATCCATGAATGACTTTGAATGACCATTGCAGATATGTTGTTTCTGATATAGTCACCCAAATATGGCCTTAAATGAACATTGTGGGCTAGTTATTTCTGCATTTGTCATCAAAATATTTTCAGCAAAATAGCACACTGAAGAAAAATATTGCATCACTTGCTTATCTAGCTGTACGTTCTTCGCACTTTTTATGATGTAGAATTTGGCAAAAATTAAAGTTCTCAGTGCTATGCTTAGGCTTTTTCTTTACTTTTATTGCTGAAAATAGCCCTTTTTTCGCTTTTCCCTAGGAGTATATAGCAAGAAGAAGCATGATTTAATGCAGTCCGTCATTTCTGAATTGCTTGGGTGCTTTTCTAACGGAAGCAG
This sequence comes from Toxascaris leonina, assembly GCA_022844705.1. Lineage (NCBI taxonomy): Eukaryota > Metazoa > Nematoda > Chromadorea > Rhabditida > Ascarididae > Toxascaris > Toxascaris leonina. The sequence goes on along the minus strand of JAARMF010000033.1, from coordinate 25,104 downwards.
CGAGAAAAGAATTAGAGAACTTTTTCGTGGTACAGCATGCAATGAACAAAAGATTTCCGCCAGAAGATACATAGTTGGCAGCGGGAGGGGAAAGATTCATTGTGTGAAAAAAAAGAGGAAAGAAAATAAGTTGAGCTCACTCGCAATGCAATAGGAAGAGGTGAGCGTTAAGTGGATTTGCTGGTGGATGCGGTCGTTGTTAGTTAATTATAGTGGTTGTTGTTTTCTCTATTGAAACACGTCCCATCAATAATGAGCCGGAAATACAATTACCCGCTGAACTGAAATTCATTTAAGTCAAACCATGCGTAGAATTATTCCTTTGAATTCATCACCAAATAAATTCCCCCCCCCCCCCCCCCTCCACCCTCCCCTCCCCCCGTTCATCATTGTGTTTTGATCTTAAAATCTACATATTTATTTCAGAACTAATTATAAATTTATAAATTAGACAGGTAATTACCGAATGAGATGGAAGAACTCAACTCAACCTGACCACCGAAATTTGCTTCCGTTAATAGCTGTGATGAGACTATCAACAGGAATCGCCAATTGTAGTTATCGCACATTAACACATCGCAGTGATGTCATGACGATGATGAAATCATCCATAGAGAGCACTTTTATTGCCGTCAAATATATTATAGTGAATATATTTGTGGATGTGACTAGTAAGCCAATGAATTAGCCACTCGCATCAAATCACTGCATTGCTCACAAATGTGATGGGACTGATGGGGTGGACTCTTTGCGCACAGTTCACTTCAGACGAAATAATTTCATTATTGAGCATAGCACCATTTGATGTAAAAAAAATGTACAGATATTCACATCAGATTGCCAAATGTGAAAACATTTTGTCGCATGCTGGTTCAAAGGTACATGTTGATGGTTGGAGAAGGGGAGATCGACGGGAGGGTTGGAACTATATGACTCTTTCAACACCCCGAATTGTTTCGATTTCAATCCTTAAAAATGAATACACACAGAAAGTGGTGAAAACAAGTGCAATATGAAGTGATATGTGTCATAGTGCGGATTACGTGTACAAAGTGCACTGAGAAATTCCTTAGCGAACGCAGACGCCCATAACGGAGACAAAGTCATTCTGAATCGCATCTAAACAGTTACTATCTTATAGTTTACCATGCTGCTTTCTGTTCCTACTTCCTTTGCACAAAATCGTGCGCTGCATCGTTTTCTACCGTGCAGCAAGGAAACTTTCTACTAGTAGCAGGAAGACTTCCGATAGCTTTTTCACTGCGAAAAGATTTCAAGTTCAGCAGTGCTCAGATAGCCGATAAATCTCACGGATAGACCCTTCAAAGCTCAATAATAGCAAATATGGTACTTTTCTGGAGCCAACGTCTATGAAAAGAGTAAAAAAAGCGTGAAAAGAGTGTGATGACTGCATCGTTGAGGAGGTGCTCCAAAATGTCAAGATCGTCGTCATCTTTCACGGCGAAGTGTTTCAGATGTCAGTTAAGTTTGGCCCGGAAATGGATTCATGAAGCATTCCACTTGACGTTTTTTCCCATGAAATCATCACTACGATCGGCATTTCTGATGCTATAAAACTTTCGATTGCAAAACTGGCCTCTTAGCTCAGCACATCTGAGCTCGACTCAGTAGCAAAACTTCCGCATTTTCATCCCATAGTTTTAAGCTACGAAGAACCATTTTTGGCACTTTCAGTTCAAAAATCTCCGGCTGCGAAACCTTGCAACGATCTTAACAGTTTCTTAGCATTCATGAGCATGACCTCGCGACGGCTTCAAAAACCATGTTCCCTCGCCCCAAACCCCTCCCCATTAGCGATTTCGTCTCAAAAATGGTGCACAGCGCCACAATGTACATTTTTAAGTTCAGCACTGTAGAAATTGAAGAAAGGTAAAGAGGAATCGCTACGAGCTAAGAGGAGAAGCATGTGACATGTAGATTATTGCGAAATGTTTGCTTACTTAAATACTCTCCTAGCATAACCCAGAAATGTGAATTACCGTACTGAAAACTTTTAAATGACTTCAATCGATTGCCGAGCAACACAAACTGGTGACAACGATAACATTTCGCATGCGATGATCAAACTTGCAGGTGACCACCTGAAACGCTGAGCCCAACCAACGAGGAAATCACTTCAATGGATAATAACCGAACGGATCGTCAATTGAAGTGATTGCCAAATTGTGAGTGGGTCAGTTTAATGGGTGATCAAATGAGGAAGTGATCAGCTAAAATATTTTAGCTAAAAAAGGTCAGCGCAATTCTATCGGTCCGATTGATCAAAGTTGACAAGAACAATCTCTTGTTCCCCTCCTCCCCCCGCCCTCTTCTCCACCCCTCCTCCCCACCTCCTCCCACTGCTACTGAGTCTTACAGCCATCGCGCGGTCTCGTTGTTTATTTTGGTGCTCAAGCTTGTCACATGCTATTTTCCTCTTTTCTCAACAACTTCCCGTCCCAACAATTTCCCCTCCCTCCCCCCCCCTCATTTTGTGGTACAATTTTTTTGTCGGCATGAAATTTGCACTGTTGGGTAACCTTTGGGATCTTGTAAATATCAACGAGACAATTGAATTTTTAAAAAACACCCTGCAATCTAAAGTTCAACCTGAAAAAGTTTCCAAAATTCCGCCAAACAAAATTTCAAAATTCAACGAGATGAATTTGTCGCCTAATCCACTTTGGCTTTTGGAAATCCCATCATATCGGTGTAGACAGTGTGTTGTAAGATTTTGTGATGTTACGCAGTCATTCTTTGCTTTCCACTCCTTCATTTTTCTCGTGCTACGGCTTCAGTTTTTCGTATCCAGGTTTCTCATCGGAAGTTTATTGCCCAAGATACGACAGTCTGATGGGTATGGTCTTCATGTCTCATCTCGGATATTCTCTTCTGTAAAGTGTTCTCTAAGACCTTACCGTTTTTTCGTTCAATTCAATGCGAAAATTTTCTACCCCCCTCCCCCTCTCCCTTCCTCCCTCCATCTCGCATATTGTGACCTTTACCTTATGCATGGCTCATAACACTGGGCGTCCGCAACAGCGAGAGTGCCACTCGCTACTGCGGACGCATTCATCTGTCGTTATTTTTCGCTTCGACGCCATCAGTTCTAGGAGTGTCCAACATTACCCACGTAGTAAGCGCATAATGCGAACAATCAGCTCAGAATGGAATTGAGTGAAAGAAATTGCCAATGAAAGCATCTACGATAACTAAGGAGCCATGGACGAAAGCAACACTATTCATCAGACAACTTTTATAGTTTCCTTCAAAACATCTTGGAAGATGGCTGAAAGAATTTGATTCCGAATCATTCCAAACGGCAGCTTACGAGGTTTCATTACTGGATCCTTCATTCAGATAATCTAAATCTTATTGGATCAATTGTTCCATTGCTGCTAGAGTGACGCTAAAGTTACCAGCCTCAACAATGGCCTCCTAGGTTCGATATTCCAAAAATACTCATCCAACAAGCTATGCTACGATAATCGACAATGGGAATATCAGTTCCCAAATAAGTTAAGCTCCTTGCTCTTCCATTCTTTTCTGTTACTTGTTTCGCGATTCCAAAATCGTCCCACTTGCTTTCTATTTAGTTAGAATTGCCAAATGTCGCGAGTATAATATATGCCATACAATGGACCCCATAAATCATCTTTCACACTGCTCCGTCAAGTATTTAATTTCCAAAATGAATCTATTCGAATTTTCATTTCACAGCCATCTCGTCATAAACAACATGTAAGTATGCTTCAGAAGTTAGCATCGTATGAGTTTTTGCATTCCCTTCACGGTTCCAACCAGTTGTTTCAGTTACCAACAATTAGCGTGGCATGCACAATATTATATATATATATATATATATATATATATATATATATATATATAAGGTAAAAATATAAGTATATATACATATACTTATATTTTTACTCGTTTATTTGTTTATCCATTCATTTATTTATTTTATTCATTTATTTACTCAATTGTTTTCACTTGTAAAGCCCCATCATGATAGCGTGATATCTATGCGTTATGTATTTACGTTTATGCTTATCTACCCGACAGTTTCGACTCGTAAATAACTACAACCAGAACTACAAAAAATATATATACTTAGCCTATACTTTCATGCCTTTTCCGCGTTGATCTATTGAGTTTCACAGGTAACAGAGACATTTAAGGATGTAAAAAATTCAGGTACACATTGCATTAGTCGATTTTTTTCAGCGTATATCCATCAGGCCACAGGCAGTCAAATGTTAGGTGAATGAGTTACAAGGGCAATCAGCTCAGTTAAATTTTGAAAACCTTTTTTTCGCATATTTCTCAGTTGGCATTGTTGAAGTATGAAATAGATCGGTCAAATGCGCGAAATGCAAGAGCGCATATCACATCCTTCTAACCTTCTCAACTTTTTTCTAGCATAATCGCTTCAAAATTGAAGGCCACTAGTTGTAAAATGCCTCCACAGTTTTCGGCATCTTCATCGTTTGCAGACTACTTCGAAGTGGATAGAAAAACGTGAAAAATGGTTCCGGAGTGCATCCTAGCGTGTCTAGTCGATGCTGTACCCAGCAGACTTCAGTTGTTCTTGAGAAGAAACTACCAAATCTAGAGACATAGTCACAAAGACGCTTTCATGAGGCAGACCTAGTCCATCTTACAAATGCAGTTACAAAGGTCGGATCAGGTAAAATATACATACATTATTTCGAAAATTGCATCATTTGTTGGTGACCTATGAAAGCGGTCGGTCAGTGAGCAAAACTTAAAAGGTTTGTGCTAGCTGCTCCGTCATGCTGCTCTAGCAGTTTTGAGGCGTGCTTAGCAAGTCAAAAATCTGCACCGTAAACAGTTGCTTGAATTAGAAAGATAGCTGGAATGATTCGTAAATTCACCAAGCATAGTGATGAAAGAACGAGTAGTTCAGCAATAAATGAAAACAGTATAAAACGATATTTGATCAAGCAAATATGTTTCTTAAGTATCTGAGATATGCTAACGTGGACTTAAGGGGGTCTGAAAAATTTCAGGAAGATGTCTAAGGATAGATCATAGACTTATAGAGAGCAAACAGAAATAGCACCTCTGATATATGAGGTTGATTATATGGACTTATAGAGAGCAAACAGAAATAGCACCTCTGATATATGAGGTTGATTATATGCTTATAGTGATGACGACATTGAGGTATCATTGTAACGAAAGGGTAGTACATATGCGATTATAACTCGACTGGACTATGGAGCCTACTGGTGACGGTTGCGCGCTGTTGATGCGTGATCGCATGTAGGGAGCGATGCGCTAGGCAAAAAAAAGGATAGTAGTTGCTGTAAAATTAATGAAGCTACCAAGCACGCAAGCAACCTTATCCGCCAAAAATAGCTCTTCGGCCACATATAGGAGACTTGATTATACCCTAAAAATTTTTGAACAGCTTTCTCAAGTTTTATTGAGAAATGGCGTTTTAAGTTTGCAAGGCGCATCGGTACAAACGTTTAATGTGCTAAGTTGGTAGACAAAGTGCATCGTCGATCAGTTTGATTAGCAGCAACGGAATGTCGGAGGTTTTCCTTCTTCTTCGACTTAAGAGCTTCGATTATCGCAAAACTTCAAAAAGCTACTTGTCTTTTAAGGAGCTATCATGGAGACTAGCTTGCTACTACTGCTACTACTGGCTACCAGCTACTTGCTATCTATTACCTGTTACTTATTAATACTGCTTCGACAGTGTCACGGCAACTCTGCAAAAATGATGCCCTGCAAAAGTTGCCCAGATTATTGTATTAAATTTAATGGACATTTATGAATCGTCTGGTTGCACAGATATTTGTACGAAACTCATTGAGACCAACACTGTTCCATATTAAAACGAAAATCGCTTCAGAAATTGCTTATCCGTTTTCTTGTGTTTAACTGTTTAATTATCGTTTAATTTTCTAGAGAACTTGCATATCGAATCAACACGTTGATTATCGGTATACAATTGTCTGAGTCAATCGATTAGATTATCGACACTTAACTTTCGGAGCCAACCGAACGGGTTATCGGTATAAAATTTTCGGAGTCAAGCGAGCAGATTGTTGATGCAAAAGTTTCTGAGTCAACCGAGCATAGCACCGGTATACGCAAGGAGATGTATGATGCAAAACGAATGCAACACCGTACATATCAGAATGACGGCCAATAGAGATGTCATGCGATTCCAAGTGGATTAATTACCACGTCGATCTTCATTCATCGTGTCTAAGGCTACTGAACGAGAGTAAAAACTTCACACATTGCATCATTCATTGCATATCGCAAACCAATTTTTTCCATTCATTTGCACAAATATCGCTGTAAACATCCATGCCATCGCAACGTATTCTTGTAAAGGTGATAATTTTACACATTTGATGCGCATTTCTTTGCAACCTATAATTTCTTGTTAATAGTTTAAAAAAGCAACTGTCGTTCGTATCTCTTGTTCGAATCTGAAGTAAAGCTTAAAATCACCCTCAGATATATACAAACACAAATAATCGCAAAACTGGCCAATGGTCTAATTTGCCAACAAAATATTCAAGTCTGCTTACGGTTTGGGAAATAAACAAGAAGTATGCAGCACTGAAGCATATTTCTTGAAAAAATAAGTGGAAAATGCGTCTCGCATTAGGCGAACTAGCGTAACGTGTTTCCCGTTGGAGCACATCCGTTTTTTTATACCTGACACAAAATAGATGATTGTGAAAAACGTTCGGAAAAAAATTTCCCAGCGCAAATGAGCAAATTGTTCATCATTCTTTCTGCCCAAGTAGAAGATCAGCGGTCGATTGGCCGCCCTTAGGAAGCAATGATAAAGGATTGCGATAGGCACAACAGAACTAAATTTACGACTAATATATTTTTTATGATCCTAGCCCCCCACTTCATTATTTGTTTTGAAACTTAGAAGCATCTGACGAGTGCTGTGCAAAATGGTGCGACTAGATTATTTCTACTTTGGTCCCAGTAGCAACTGAGAGAAAATTTTCAGTGACAACATTCTGAGGTAAATAGGCTCAAAAGTTGACGAAATCATTCGGAAGAGACTTGTTTCCGAACCTTTTTTGACCACATAATTGTGTTAAATTTATCGCCACACCTCTTTTGAGCGGGTCAAATGAAACTGTTTGAAGCACTACATAAAATCTCTTATTCTCGATCCATTTCAAGACGTTCGAGAGTTCGCACGACTTTTACTGAAGAATCTAAATTCGGCAGGAGGTTTCAAATTGCATTGCCAGTAATTTCCTGTAATCATTTACTTTTGCGGCACCATTTGAGACGTTCGGAAGATGAGCGTTCGATGCTCCATTGAAGCAATCGATTTCCTTATGGACCAGGAAACATTGCTCGTGTAAAGGCGATTCGAAGAATACAATTACCTC
>JAARMF010000033.1:2929-17598 GCA_022844705.1 Toxascaris leonina | reverse complement strand
CCCCCCCCCCCCTTCCATTGATTAAATATAAACAAGGAAAGTTCTTCGCTCATATAAATTATGCAAAGAAATTCACGTCGGAATGACATTTCAGCAGCAAAAAGTGCCAATGGTACTCCCGTAAAGGATAACATGGTTCGGTTAAGTCCATCTTAAAAACAGTGACTGCCAATAAAATGCGTTCTAACAGTTGTGAGCATAGGAGAAATGCCTGTTGAGAGTATCCGGGATGAGCGAGATTTATGCTTTCTGCAATCTGCTCCCTTCTTTTCTTGTCTATTTAATTTGCAGTCTCTGCTTCTCTCTACACCTATGAATGGATTTTGGGATGAATTTTGCAAAAAAAAAAAAAAAGAAATAAAAAAATAAATTTATAGCCCTTGAGAAGTATGCTTCACCGATGATTCCGCAAAGTTATCTCATTACAACCCGGAATTTAGCTTCTCGCCTTAACTTGGCTCCAGACTGATGGCTTGTGCAATTCAAAACAGCTATGAATTATGACATCGCTCCGAGTTCGTCGAAGAGTTTTGCAAAGGCGAAGCTTTACTGGCAACTTCCTATTTAGAAATTTCTACTCCATTCTTAGCTAATGATCTGTTATGGTTCATATTTATCAACCACAGCAGATTCCTTCAACTGTTTTTCGCCCGTAGTCAGCAGTATCCGAACATGAAGGCCCCGCTGGGGTAACGATTAAATACTTCGGTTGATTTGCAAAAAACAAGCTGAACTTCTAGACAGCCTGCAATTTCGGGACAACAGCAGTCTCATTTCAGCCAGAATTCTGAATACTATCTAATTATACATAGAGCGGTGGCACCCGAATGGGACGGAGACCAAGGATGCTATTTTGCGCCAATGTTGCATGTAAGAATGAGAGGGACACAGATGAAGGGGTGGAGGTAAAAATGAGGGTGTATAGATCAATCGGTTGCGTACAACAAACTTCGAAACGTATTCCGAAACATTTTTGCGAATTTCACAAGCCTGATTTCTTTGGACCTATTGGAGACGAATATTCAGTTTCTTATAAACCTCAAAAATTGATGCTCTGAAACACCATCATGACTTGATATGACAGCATGAGCCTAAATAACAAGCTCAAAAATCAGAATTTCCCGGTCGTATGGTGAATTCATACAGGGGCATTTAGAGCAAAAAATTTTTGTCTCAAACTCCGTCGATAAAGAAGTTTGATAAAATGCTGAGAGATATGTGCGTTTTGTATGGCTGCTTTTAGGACTGACGGAAAATACAAGCCCTAAACCACAAATTGCGCACCACGACACACGTTGGAGAGCACGCATGTGTAGCTAGATTTCAAAAAAAAAAAAAAACATCCAAGCTGACCGCCCGTCATCTTCTCGTGTGCTCGAGACACGTCGATTTCGATCTCAATTTGGGTAGCTTATTGCGGCGCACATCATCACCACTGGGCGAGGATGGTTATGGTTCGATGGTCGCCGATTCTTTAATGCGACCATCGCTGTAGCTATGCAACCACTGTCACGGCGGTCGTCGCTACAGCTCAGTGGTCGTCTCTGCACTTCGGCGGCGTCGAAATATCCGAAGCAGCTTCAAACGTCGCGAAAAATGCATCCATAGGCGCAAGACCTGGCATGCACGATCACAGTACTGCTCTTCCGTGACGACAGCCACACAGTCCAATCTTGTGTGGCAGTGTCACAGATCCTCGCAGTCTCGCGGTCAAAGGGGCTCCACCTGATGGTCGAGCCGGGCAATAGTAGAGTGCAGGATCTGGCCATGGAGCCGCTTGGCCGCCGCCAAGTGTTCCCTTTCCATTCGAAACGTTCGTTAAGCAATACAAGGTCTGTTCTGTGGCATGTTTAAGAAAACGAGAAAAACCACCGAAATTTGAGTTGAAATAGAGAGGAAACGATGGAAATATATATTAAAAGCAATAATGAACAGAAGTGTGTGCTAGAAGCAATGAGTTTTTGCGGAATTTATGCCCAAATATATGGGTATATATNGAACAGAAGTGTGTGCTAGAAGCAATGAAGTTTTTGCGGAATTTATGCCCAAATATATGTATATATATATATATATATATATATATATATATATATAGTCTGCAGCTCAAAAAACTTGTCCAGGCTTAACTAATCTTATCCAAGCGCATAAGTTGCAAAGTTTTCTGGGTTTTTTTTTGCGCCATTATGACCATAGGGAGGAAATCTTCCATGGTTGCGACACTTTTTTATTAGTCTTACTTTATGTTCAACTCCAGATGCTAATAGCTTAAGGTCACATTAGTAAGTTGCAGTTTCGATCGATTCTATTTCTTAAGTTTAAAAGCTGTTCGCTTTTATGGGTACAAACATTTAAAGTCTTCCCCTAATGATTGCTCACATTGTATTCTTGGGAAGCGTCTGCAAGTGCTCCTTTGAAATCCACCGCGGGTTATCAGAGAATTTGCGGCAGCCGAAATTGCCTCTCGGAATTCTGATAGGGCATACTAACTTGTGCCTTTTATCAGGACAGACTGGCAGTTATATCGATTGTAAATCTCAAGTAAAGTGTCAGCCCTTCTTACGAAGAAGGGCGTGCAAAGAGACCCAAAGAGAATGAAGAGAGAAGACCGAAGAAAAAAAAATGCTCTTTAGTTAGCTGATTGCTATTGCTAAAAGAGAAGCTAAGAACAAAGAGATAACGTAATTCGCACAGTATGATAGGTGCAAACTCTTTGAAAGCCATTAAGGAACAGATAGATAGGTGGGTGGGAGAGGATGAGGAAGCGTATAAGAATTGGATAAATAGTACGAACAACATTAATTTAACTCATGTTTCTAGGTAATATCGAATAGCTTAACGTATGTGCACATAAATATTCGCTGTTTTGATGGATAGATCAGGTGAATGATGCGAAAAGATGATTTCTGAAGAGGAAAAGACACGCAGTGATGGACTATGCGCTCGCAAATCATCCACTGGCTTACTCATTAATTAGCTCGTCTTTCCACTTGCTTCCACACGTTTCTTCATTTTCGCTTATTAACAAAAGCTTTCATGGTTTTGTTCTCCAGCCCTCACCCATTTCCCTGCCCCTTCTCCAAACCACCCCCCACCCCCACCCCCTGCTTGAAGAACATTCATTTTACACAAGCTATCGCAGATATTCAAGGTGTTATTTGCATCTGAGTGTAGAAGAAAGCAGAAGACAGCAGTAGCATATCTGAGCTGTTTTATTAGCCATTCAAATATCTCAAAACTAAGTTACTTTCTCCAATATGTGATGATGAATATTACTGCGGCAACACTCATAATTAAATTACTTAAGCAGGAAAATAAAATAAATAAAAAGTTTCGCATACATTCATTGCAAAATCGAATCTAAGCTATGCGATCATGAATGCAAAATACTGAAGCTTATAGGAGGAGATTCGAATAATAAGATAGATGATTTCCGGTCATTTCTTCCGCAGTAATCGTTGTCAGTCAAATTAATATTCATAATCAATATTGAATATCGAACTTTCAAAAAGAGATTGGAAACGGCCGATACTACATCAGTATAATGGAGCTATCGTCACTTCATCACGATGGAGTGAAGGCGGAATTAGAAATTTTAATGGAGGAAATACAACTTCAGGCTTGACGAATTCGAGTAAAATTAGGTCAATATTTTTAAGGAGAAAATTAGGTCGATCAGCCTTCGATATTTTCCTGTGAACAAATACTCTCCTATATAAAACCATCGGGAAATGGAATTTTTTCCGCAGTCAGACATAAAAGGTCAATTCATGTGGTGCTTCCCCTTGGTGCCCCATCCTAGGCGTGTCAGCACGCTCACATTGAACAGCGCATTGAGATCATGTTTCAGCTGTTTATTCTCGAAACATTCCTCATAGTTCACGTGCTCCAGGAGCAGCTCTAGCATAGATGCCGATTCAAATGCTCGAAACATATAGGTCTTATCTGTAATGTGCGCAGTTCCATAATTACAACAAAAATTTTCAAATCGTCAACATTTCTCTGCATTGTCAAAGGCATTATAAAACACAGATACAATAACAGTGAAAGTGTCGGACACATACAAATTTACACAGACGCACAGGCAGATATGCACAGACAAAGAAAGTCAGACATACACAGACATACGCAGACAAACCCGAATAAGCGCAGACATACACTACACAAACATTCGCTACACATGCAAGATGCATAAACTACAGACATAAACACTCAAAAAAGGCATAAAATTACAAAAGCAACAACCGAAGGATATAGCTATGAAATTTAAATAAAAGTTCATTTATTTCCATCAAATCCTTCATGTAAATTCGATACAAACAGCTAGCAATAGTTATCATAATGCGAGAGCAGATAGACGCTAAATGATTATAACTTCCACTGAAAGTAGCACCTGTTAGGTGTGCAAATAGTTGCTAGTGCTAACAAGCTGGCTTAGAATTACTTGCATGCTTTACTCCCATAAATTAGCGACGAATAACTCCGTCATGCTATTAGAACTCTTTTTACGTTTTACTCCACATCTGAGTAAGTATTGGTGCCATTCAATGAAAAAACATCGAAAATATTGGCCAGAAAACCTTTCACGATATTCGCCTTTGTGTTATATTTACCGAACCAACCGATTCTATAAGCTGCTAACAAATTATAAGGTTTCTTCAGTAGTGCTCACTCGCCCTACCGTACATTCATGCTTAATGATGTCTTCAGGTTTCCGTTGAACCGATTGGCCTGCTAATATTCAACAAGTGTTCTGTCTTCTTATGACCGTATCGCTAAAAATTGACACTTTGAACGACGTAAACTGCTCGGAAACTTTCTGCCACGTTCAAATGTTTCGGCACATTCGACTGTCAGCATTATGCCTATTAGGTTCAGTAAATCCAGATACATTCCAAATTGAAACTACAGGGTGGATATATATGGAGAGAGGGAGAAAGAGAGTGCAGGAGTGCAGGAATTCATTCGCTTAAGGTGAAATCTACAACTAATTGTTGCTATCATTCGAAATGAGATCATATTGATAGTACTGATGACTGATAATTTTGCTCACAATACGCTGACAATATTTGCAGCACCCTTTGACCTTTCACCGCTCTAACGTATATCAAAAGCGCTACAAGAAAATAAAACCGACGTTAAATTCCTTCGAAGATCCTCTGCATTTCTCAAGGACAAACATGGGTACGAAATTCACTGAGAAGAGAAGATGATTTTCAGGTGATCCGTTCCACCATTTTTAGCCACCTTTATACTATTTTTATTTCCTAATAAACCTATATTCTCGCCGAGATGTCGATAATATCCCACAAAACGAATTATCATCACTTGCTTATGGAAAGCAAAAAAGAGTCAAGCGAATAATTGTAGAAGTGACGAATGTGCAAGTGATCTGGACCAACGAAGATGCGAGGGACGAATTTCAAATTTGGGAGGGGGGAGGGAGGGAAGACAAAAAGTGTTGCAAATAGAAATGCAGAAAAACATACTTCCAACATTCTTAGTCTTAAAAGGGGATTCGGTTGGGCTTAGAGCATCCTCAGATATGACAATAAGCAAGGTGGACATCCGTTTGTGGCTTCACTATTAATACATAAGAGATGAACATGACGTGCATTCACCACCGATATCACGCAACGTCTATCGCAAATGAATATGACCAGCAAACGCTATCGAAGTTATTGCACCAAGATCGAGGGACACCACGTCGTATACATCATGCATTAATTGATGTATTATGAGCATCGTCGGCTTATCAATTAGCATCATGGAACGACTTAGTTACAATGAGGGACATGTTCTAATTAACCTCTAAGGTATAGATGCTTCCACTCAAGTGAAGCCTCGTCGTTATACGACTCTTTATATATCGAAATCGGCGCTGAAACCAAATCTACACTAATGACCATGGGGAGGGGAGTGGAGGAGTGAGGAGGGAGGAGATATACAGGATTTTTTGAGTCCATCGCAGTCCCGAGTGGAAACATTCGATTGTACAAGTATCCGAACTTCGAGGCCCTTGTGTGTGTCGATGTCTCTCGTAGCATAAAAGTATGCATCTTTAATGGATGTTTCCATACACATATATCCTGGTCGCATAAGTTTTCGTGCTTCAAAGTAATCAGAGCTTCATCGGCTTTTTCACTCACTTATGATTCCGAAGAGCTCGAGATACGATATATGCGCTCGGATGATTAGAATCAGGGCGCAACTGCCATCTCGTGGAAGTATCAAGGTGCCGACTATGGCATCCAAACATTCAAGACATAATTGTCTGCTCAAATTAGTGTCACGCAAAGAAATATTCGCTTTGGGTTGAATGGTGGAAATGTGTGCCCACGAAGCTATCATATCAGCGAGGCAATAAGATACCCCAGCGCATCTGCCTTGAACAAAAATGGCCGAAGCTGTGAATTTTGCCTCTATGTGCATTTAGACATCCCAGGTTCGATGTTTGCTGTCGCAATCACTTTGAGAACGCCTTACTTTTTCCTCTGTATTCGCTCCATATACTTTTTTTGGAGTATTTTTCACTTCGGAAGATAGGAATAAAACAAAAGACAAAAACTAAAGAACTCCAACAACCTCTCCTCCTCCCAAAAGCACTAGATGAAACTAATGTAAAACGCTAATGACGGACTAATAAAGTAAAATATTTCACAGCACTCTGATTTCCCCCCTCCCTAACCCCCCCCCCCCCCCACACCTCACCCCCCGAAGCAAACGACCTCCGTACTAAAAACGAGCACCAAAATTCCTTGCGACAGGTATAACAATGTGCCGCATGCGGAGCACTTTCATGTGTCCAATTGTCAGTTTGTTTATCAAGACATGTCGGGAAAAAAAATTTCAGAACCATGGCTAATACTTTGCCGTTGTTCCTTATTTATTATTAGTAGCTGACCAAATACACATTATTTTCATATAGTTATCAGGAGAAGTTAGCTTGAAATCATTGAGTAGCTATATACAAAAACCCCCCACATATCTCCGTCCTTTGAAAATGACTCACTGAGGAGAAATTTTCTGTTCGCCCTGAATGGTTTGCCTTATTGGAATGACTTATTTGGTGGAAATGTTCCACGAGCATTAGCATGGGGATGATGAGCCCTTTACTCACTTCATACAACATCAAAGGTACTCATTTTTTGAAGAGCCGTCTCTATATTCCATCATATCGCGGATAGATTTAAATAACATTTTAGAGGACTACTGTGCAAAATGTTCAATACGACACCTCAACAAATCGATTAAACTCTGCTTCATCGTTGCATTTTCTTTACCTATCATCAAACGGGTTTCCTTCTAATTCCGTCGTGAAAAATCCGTTTGTTTGATTTTCGGCTTACCTGGTGATGATTCACCGAGCGGAAATGTTCACAAAGTTGAATAAAGTTTCATGAAAAACACACCTCACTCGGCGTAAAGTCTTACCAACGTATATCTTAATCAATACATTCAAGTAGAGAAATAATTTCCGCTAAAATCTGCGGTCCGCCTGGACACTTAGTAACATTCCAGACCTTGTGCAGATGCGACCCGTAAGATACTATGCATTTGATCTTGATGTCTGCTTGTGCTTGCAATTGTTTCTGATAATAAATACATTAGGTTTATTTGTTTATTCTTCACTTTATTTATTTATTTATTTGTCCATTAATTTACTTGTTCTTTATTTATTATTTGTTTCATTTATTCATATTGCTTACTGCATTTATTTGTCCATTCGTTTATTGTGTTTATTTATTTGTTTATTTGTCCATTTATCATTTATTTATCTTCATTCATTCATTTATTTATTCACACATTTATTTATTTGTTCATTCATCTATCTGCTTGTTTATTCATATATTTATTCATTAATTCATCGCTCGTTTTCATTCGTTTATTTATTTACTTATTGCCTCATTCATTTTTATTTTAATTTACTTATTTATTTATTTATTCAATGTATTTTTTTTTAATTGTATCCGAACTATCATTGCCAATATTTAAATGTGAATGACTCTTGCAGCGAAAATAAATAAGCGATCTCAGTTCGGGTGGTTCCGTTTCTGAACGATGAATAATTGAGTAATTTGTTTGTAGAGTCGAAAACTTGCGATGTGAAATTCTTGGATTGTTGAAGAACACATTAAAAATTTCGTATCTCTTGATTCACTTTTGTTTCTTACCTCATTATTTCCTCACTTAGAACCTGAAACGTGAGTTATGATCCGCAGTCTCTCGTGACTTCGCCGTACAAGTGACCTTTGTCCTTTTTGCTCAAAGCTTATGTGCTCGTTCGAATTCGTTTCAGCACCATTAAGGTGTTTAAAGAGGCAAGTACCGTATTTTCAATTTTTATGATCAGAGGTCGCTTATATCGTTCACAACTTTCCAAAACCCTGGTCTGATCGAGGGACTTACGAGTATGGACGGGTGGTGAGAGAAGGGGAGGTAAAGGGTAGTTAGCTGTCTTCAAATAGGGAATTTACAAGGAGCTGCTGGGCAGAAATCAGCGTTGTGCTTGATTAGTTAGTTTCACCTGAAATGCTTCATGAGCCCAATGGAAACTTTTGCGAATGAATGCCGTTGTCACATCCCTCATTTCATCCGCCATTGTCGTTATCGAAATACATCTGATGAAGCTCTGAGCCTAATTAAATCAACTAAACCTAGGTGTATTGAAAATGATTTCGCCTAAGCTTCCTATTAATATAATTGTGGCGATGGATTCACGTGGTGGGATCGGCAAGAATGGTCAACTACCATGGCACATTCCCGAAGATCTCAAATATTTTCAAACAATGACGACGAAGACTGTCGATCCAACGAAACAGAATGCCGTTCTGATGGGTCGCAAAGTTTGGGAAAGTTTACCCACCAAATGGCGACCGCTTAAAAATCGTCTCAACGTAGTGCTAAGCAGTTCGGTAAGTATCATGCTATTTATTGACCCATTAAATGCATATGCGATAAGCGATATTTGAAAACAAAGCGAACATATGGTGATAAGCTTCTGTAAAGCGTGAAAACAATTTTATACGCCATAAAGATGCGAGCTTTAATTCTGAAACAGTATAAATAAATACCCTTAAAGGAGTCAAAAGTCGTCTCGAAGATCCAAACAGATACGACGATAGTCCGATCAGAATCGTGTTGTAACTCGAGAATGTGTGTTAAGTCCCATCAAAACCGAGATAGGCATGGAATATGTAACGGCAGTGATTAACACCCCATGTCTAGATAATGAAAGGGAAGAGCAATCAGCAGATAAATTCTACAAATATAAACGGAATCATCAAATACACATCTCGAGCTCGAATGAAACCGCCCAATATTTACGAGGTGGTGAGAACAGTAGATGAATTTCTCTCGGAAGTAGGATCAGGCTGTTTGATGATCATGATATTCTTAGAGCCCTCACTCTCCATAGAAGAACCTTGGTGTTAGCTAGTCAAGTTTTTTCTTCAGGAGGTGGTAACACTGACAGTCGTACTGCGTTCAACTCAGATCTTTGTTAGAGGTTGCATTATTGCTGAATAGTCGTTGGAAATTTCGGTCTGTACTTACCGCGATTTGCAGCATGAATATGCGATGAATTATCGAAAATATACGAACCCAACTACTCAGTGCCTTCCCTCCCCCACCCTTTCCGTTTCACAATGTTTTTGCATTGTTTTTTTTTACTACAGTACTGATATCAGACTGTCAAAAAATGTATAGCAGCACTTCACACTCGTAACTTTTCACAAGGTTCGCCGCTGTCCATACATGCCAAATAATGCTACGCAATTTAAAATTTTTAAACAAGAGTCACTAGAATACCGTAGATTCAAGTTTGATGCAATTGTTGAGTACAGAATTTTGCGCCGCTTTTCCGATTCTCGTTCCAAGAGTTTTTTAATTTGCTGCATCCCTCAGTTGACGTGGACAACAGCTTCATCTCACCAAAAAATGTTTCCACTACAAGCAGTATTCTGCGCAAGTTTCTATCTAGTCTTTTACGAAGCTTGAATCTCCCGACGATATCCTTAGTCCATCCATTAATTCAGCTTCCGAACTGCGGTTGAATTGCTTTGATTTTCACACTGTTTCTGTTGTTACATGTAGAATATCTGTTAGAGCCGATCAGTGCTTCGTAAACGTTTTCCTTCTTCTTGCTGTTCGTGCTCACATTCTTTTGTATATTTTCCAACTTCAGTACAACGAAAATTCAAAGGACTTCAATTTTTTAATGTTTGCCTTAGTGAATCGTTCCTTTCCATTGTGCTATATTCTTGCATAGATGGATGAGCCGCAGGACGGAGGTTATATCGTTGCACGTACTTTCGAAAGTGCAGTTGATATGCTCAACGGGATGAGTGATAAAGTGGAAACAATATGGGATATTGGTGGCAGGCATCCATATGAGAAGGGCCTCAATTCAGACCAGCTACATCAGGTTCGTTAAAAATTTACAGATGATGCTGATGGTCCTCAGTTATGCTGAAGCTTACATGTATAGCAGAGCACAGAATTTTGCAGCAAGGAAAAAGGACGGCTAGCCAATGCAAGAAATTTGAAGCGCTAAATGTGGGAATTGACGAGCAGTGAAAAAGAAAAGCTGAATCTTTTAAACAGTCGTTGACACGTCGATTATCTTTGAGCATCCCACTCTACAACTCTTTGGCGGAATTTTGATGGCTGAAGTTTTTTGTTCGACCCGTCGGCGGGAAGAGGCAATCCACTAGCGTCATATTTATGCACCTGTCAAAAAGTGTCCTCATATTCTGAAGTGATTAATTCAGCTATTGCTATAAGCAATGTCTTATAAAAGCTACATGCAAATTATTAGCAGGAATTTATAGACATATCAAGCTGCAGATTCTTCATAAGTTTGCAAAATGCTGGAGGAATTGTTGAGTCTCCGACATCATTTTTGAAGCGTTTTCTAACGGGAGGTGTGACTGCAATTTTTTCGTGTGCATTTGCTCAGTGAAAATAAAGCTAACCGGTGGGGGGGGGGGGGGGGGGGGGGGGGGGGGGGGGNNGGAGGGCGAAAATATTTGAGTTGAGATGAGTAAGGAGGATTGAGAAAAAAATAGCGTTTCTCGATTATTTTGTTGCTTTCTTTTCGATGCGTCTGCATGGAGTATCGCAGACCGTGAACTCGAAACCCCACATAACGCAATCATGTGCGTAATTCTTTGTCATTTCGGCACATCTCGAGCTGTCAGTACGGTGCTGTAGTCTGAGTTATGCAGCACACCACCTTAGATTTTTCACTCAGCTTGCTCGTAGTCTCAGGATTATAGGCTCACTTCGAACTTTTCCTTTTGAGTTATCTGAGTAAAATATTTGGGATGCTTACTATATGAAACTGACGAGCTAGCTGAGGTTGGTTGTTTGAAAGTTTTCAAGCAAGAGGAAAACATTAGAAAGGGAGAGCAAAACTCAACTTCATACTCGACGAGATTAGGACCAAAGCGAGTTTTCCCAGTTTCGATAGGAGAGTGAACGAATAGCAACGAAAGAACAGAATAGATGAGCTTGTTTTACTGTCGAACGATCCGACCTGAATTGATGCTCATATTTCGTGAACTGGCACAGAAAAAGGTGCATCAGCTCTAGCAAAAAAAAAGCAGTCACAACGTTTTCGCTTCCCTCACCCGCCGCCCCCCCCCCCCAAGCCCTCCCTGTCCCCTCCTTCCCTCTATTCCCACGCTTGGCAAAAAGTGTGGCCTTAACAACTCCGTCTGCAGAAGGGTCTTCGAACAAATGTTAGCTTAGTGTGCAAGTTTGCAAGGTTTTAAAGCATTTGCATTTTTCCGTTTCGTTCATCTTCCGAAAAAAAAGCCATCAGTTATGCTTTTCACAGCTCCCTTCTTAATGGTCTAATTACGTTCTCCAAAGTTATGCAACAGTTAAGTTTTAATTTTTGCCACGATCAAGCTTAAAACACCTTACGAGCATTTGAGTAATGCCAACCATCCTATGTTGACTCAACATTTCACATAAAAACTTTAGCGCCGATCCTATTAACGTGAGGTGGGAAATTTTCAGCTTTACGTGACATTCATTGAGGGCGACTTCGATGCGGACGTGTTTTTCCCGTCGGTTGATTTCGAAAAGTTTAGCAAGCACAACGGCGGCGAACAGGCGAGTGAACATCGCTATGAAGGCATCGCATATCGATTCGAAACGTTCAATGCGTTGCGTAACGATACTTAGTTGTCGTAGTTTATATATTGCTTCTGTAGATTTGTAAGTAATGAGGTTTGGAATAAGAAAGGGAGTAATTTGTGGCAACAATCGCTTTGAAAAGTGATTAGAGGGGCTCATCATATCATGGAAATTGAGGTCTCGTTTCTGATCTTCTAGGAAGCATCACACACGATCCTTGAACCAATTACTACTTTGAAGAGAAAACCAATCGATGATTAGTGTTAATGAGTACGAATTGCCTCGGAACTCGATCAGATTCAATGCAAAAAATTTTTTCCACGTTGAGACTGCTAAGTTTCGCGCTTTTTTCAAATCAATTTTTCAAAAACGAGGCGTCACATTTGAGTTAACGAAGAGATCCAGTTAATATTATAGACAAAACTCTCGAAAATTGTTTCGTTTGATTTAGTTGTTTTGTTGTTGTTGTTCTCTCTCTCTCGCTGTTCATCGAACAGCTCAAGTTCGTGCTTGTAGGAATGTTGTGTTGAATGTGGGCGGTGATAGACTTTCGTTGTGCATTACGCCCACTGTGTTATTTTGTTCCGTTCATGTGTGAATTATTCCGTTCTTGCGTCACTTGTTCCTATATCGGCCTTACGTATCATTTTTCTTATTCAAGTTATTCATCTGTTCTTTTCCGCTTTTATCTTTTTCACGTTCATATTTTCGCTTCACATTTTAATGATTGTTTCCGTGGTGGTGGTTGAAGTTTTCTTGCCCACTTTGCTCGACCCCCCATGTTGCATTCGCACAGATGTTTCCTCATTTTCAACGTGTATTTTATGCGTGCAAACGCATTCACTAATTGCTTTACAAAAGTGCATTAATGGCGACGTTGTATCTATGCACATCTAAACTTTCATATACCTTTATCTCACCTGTGGAAATATTGACCTTAAAGTTGCGAAATTTGCTGGGTATTGTGTTTAATTATCACTGTTCACGCTGAGCCAAGAAACTTCCCCTTATTTCGCACCGAGCGGATTTTCATTTTACCATCGCATAAAATGAACTTCTGTGGAATATTTATACGAGCAGAGGAGTCACTTACAATGTGAAGAAATTATTCCTCAAAATTTAATTTTAACTGATAATTTATGAAGTCGGTTGGTCAACTGAGCGGGTGCGACTGTGCAAGTCACATAATTATTTCTTGCCCCAGCGTTGCATTTCTTCTTTCATATTGAAACTTAGTGTATGCTAATTCGGCAATCTATTCCATTCCATTTCAGTATATTTTGCGTGATAACAATGCATTTATTGGATTGATAATTCACTCGCATATTAGTGGGTTTGGTTGTTTATATTCACAAATAAAAATGCTCTACAAGGTGACTTCATTCGTGGAATCGTTGCCATCGCTTTCAGAGGAGAAAGTGTAGTGTGGATTTTCACAACTAGGCATATACAAAGATAGAAGTGCTTCAATAGCGTCGGATCAACATAACTCTGACATTTTTACTTGAAACTTGAGCATAATTAACACTACAGTGGTGCAACGAAAAGGAATGTGAATTCGATTTCCAAAATTGGTGTTTTGTTTTTTATGCGCCTAGCTAAGTCGTCAACTATAAAAGCCATTCTACTACCGGTTGTGGTATATGTCCGGTTGTATGTATGTTGTGCAAGCGCGTTTTTCCATCTGTCTATTCGGTTGTTCAACTCAGAAAACATCGGAATCAAGCTACGAAATGTGGTACCATTGCAACTAGTAACAATTGCTTTCATCGCAAACTAGGGGTTGCGTCTAAAATGAATTTGGTCACTGCTTTAAAGAGGGGATCGTGAACTCGAAATCGGATAATCCGGACAATGTGAGGGCTAATCGAGGTAGTGTAAGAGATTGTGTCATATCCTTTCATTATTTCCTTAATGTGTTAGTGATGTTTCAATGAATTGTTGAGTAATTTACACTGCTCGATGACGATTGGAAATCTTGTAGATTGCTTAGAGAGCTTGCAATAGATTTTCATAAGCTGCAAAAGGACTGACAAATTGAATGCGTCGTTCGAAACAAAATAGCTGATCATTTCATGCGCCAAATAATCGGATCATTTGTTTCCGCTTTTTGTCGTGGATATCGTTTGTGTTTGAATGGCGTTGTGTTATTGACAGCTTAGGAGGGACTACGTTAAAAACGATTGATGATCTCAGTGGAAAAAATCTCCGGAGTCGGATCAGTATCATTTTGGAATGTTTCTTCAAAAGGCGTTATTAATTGCTGATTGCAAACATCGGTCCGAACAGCTTAACTATTTTCATGAGCGTCGCAAATCTTTTATGGTATATTATTCCCCACTGATGAAGTGCTGCAATCCCCATGTGATCTCGCAACTTAGCTTCTGATGTGAAACTCGGCAGGAAGTTGGAGAGTATCTTACAGGTGACGCTTCGCGAAAGGTCAGAGGTTAAAGATGCGTATTAAATTCCAATCCTTGTTCGGGCATATATATATATATATATATATATATATATATATATAT
>JAARMF010000032.1:203244-216917 GCA_022844705.1 Toxascaris leonina | reverse complement strand
AGTTGTAGTACGTAATATTCATAGTATAGCGTTTATAGTTACACTATGTGTACATCATAGCAATTTTTGTGCTTTGTGTTTCGTTAAAAATGAGTTTATTTTCGGCGTTCCGACCAATTTGAATTCAAAAATTTTGACTATAATTTATGATATTAGTTGAGGTGCATCCCATTAATATTGCGGTATTTTAATAGAGCCACGACAAACATCACTTATGAGGGTCATTGTTTGCTTTCTTTCGATTCCACTTTCATTGTTTTTATTTTATTTTATTTGTTTTGTGAGTTCATTTGAGAGAACACTTCAAAGCAACTGTTCTCTATCGTTGAAAACAAAATTCTCGAATGCGGAATCGAGGACGAGCGGAGAGAAGAGGTGAGCAGGCTGCGAGAGAATTTGAAATATGGAAAAAAACTAAATTCAATTGGAAACTATTTTTACGCAAAGAATCTGATCAAAGGTTTGATAATACGTAGAGATAGCTGGAGAGATCATGAGAGGGGGAGGAATATAGGAATTTTTAACCGTCAATAATAATTCTTGCCCGTCTAATCACTCTCATTTTAGGTTAGATGTCGCTGCTTATGGAACGATTGTATTGCACTATTCGACACTTTACAACAACTCACCTTCCACCTCGATGAGCATATCGCTTTATTGTCATGCGGTAAGAATTTCGCCCAAATTTGTGTAAATTTTTTGTTGAAGCGCTCATCGATGTCACGAATCTTTCGTCTCAATGTTGCAGTCATAGAATTGATTGCCAACTTAGAAAATAATCAACCGACTATAGAAGCTATCGCTATAGATGCATCTGACTCGTATCGCTTCTCAAACGCACCATTTCTAGGTTTCCTTTAAGTTTTTCACGTTTCTTTCCTTCCTCCCCCCAGCCTCCCCTTCTCCCTTCTCCCTCCTCCACCGCCTCTAGTTCCTTTGTTTATTCTTCGATTACTTACCGATCTGAAATATTGCGAATATTTTATGCTTCCGATGAACTACTATATATCATGAAATAGGGCTTTTTATGTGCATTGTATATGAATTCGTCCTGCCTTGTTCTTTCTATTGCTATCACTAGGTAAATGAGGTAAATAGAGGTAAATATCGCTTGCGAAACTATTGAAATTACTAGGTAAATGATTTGAAGAATTATGAATAAGTTTTAATTGCAGATGTGGCACCATCACTAATATGTCCAATAGTTGAGTGTGGACTCAGTTTACAGTCATTTGTCGAGCTTCGCCGTCATCTTCATATGCATAAATTTCATGCACATCGACAACATATTGGATTGCAAACAGTTTCCCAACGATCCGATCTTTTACATCTAACCTCGTATGCTTTATCTTTATTTGAGAATATCTCTTCATTATGGAAATGGGAACTTTCGTAAGAAATTCCTCGTGGAGTTAAAATTGGGGGAATGAGATGAGGGGGTATTTTTTTTGTTTCAGGAAGCAAATTCTTTTTCTCAGCTTCATAGAAGACTTTTTTTGACGTTGCAGGTAAGTGCATGAGTGAGGGATGCATTTTATTGCCAAATATGTAACTAAAGTTCTATCTTTGGCTCAAGCTAATGTTTCGAAAAATAGACGTTGAAGTCATACGGAGCACAACCATTCCTCGCCCTTTCCCTTCGTAGCATTTTGAAATATCTGACTTGTAAGTGTGAATGAAACCCGTTAGCAGCTGCACTAGCTTTGGATGTTCAGTTCCACAGCCATGGTTAGAGTCCTCTTGAGCTAACTCGAAGAGACAACTGCTTATATATGGTTGGATAGTTGGAACATTTTAGCTTCAGCTTCGGGTTCATAGGTATGTATCCCTGATTGCTGTTGATGTAGGGGTCGGAATGTGGAAAAAAAGGGCATGAAACAACGAACGGTGTTTATATTTTCAGGAATTTTAATCAGGTTGCCTAACATTTGTTGCAATCGAATATTCAGAACCACATCTCTATTTATTAATTTACTTACGAGTAATGTGCTTTAATATGCGCTTGCCTAAAGATAGTTATATTATCTAAAGAAGCGATTATATGCATTTCAGATGCGGTTTTGCACCATCAAGTCGAATAGTCTACGAGGGTGTTCTAATGAAATGTGAATGGGCTGATTGTGGGGTGAGTGAATTCGAATAATCGTTTTATAAACAGATTAGTCGATCCGTCCTGGATTCAACGGTGGATTTTAATATTATAAGAAAACTATCATATTTGCTATAGGTAAAAGTTTGTTATTTCACCTCACTATTCAATTAATATCGACATATTTTATCGTTTTTTGATTATTGAATGAATGTATTTTTTTTTCATTCAATAAACATTATTATAGCAAGATATTGCGACATAGCAAGATTAATTTCCACTGAATTTGGTTAGAAGTTAATCATTGAAAGAAGCTAACGAGAGTTCGGTGGAGAGTCATTCAAAAAGTGGTGTAGGGAAGGCTCTCAATGTCTATTTATGTCAGATGTATTTTCTATTTTAATGTCTGATTCTTTTCTTCATGAAATTTCAGATGTTTTTTGAAGATATTCTACAGTATGCTAATCATGTTCGTTTTCATATTGATCTTCTCGGTTCAGAAGATCGTGATCAGCGATCGATCCTGAGATGTTGCTGGAGAGGTGTGCATTTGCTTTATCCTATTGCGGAATATTTCCATCTATATGAAGCAGTTGATTGAAGATGATTGATAAGCAATTCGATTGGGTGTAGAAGGACTAAATATTATAGGCAACGCTATCTTGAAGAAATGATTAAATCTTTTGTCGTCATCGTTTTGCTGTCTTCATATTCTTTTCTGTTGTGTTCGGTCTTTATTTTTTATTTTTATTTTTATTTTTATTTTTATTCTTGCTTTTTATTTTTTATTTTTTATTTTTTTGCAAATAGCGCTTTCCACATCTCTTATGAACTCTTTCAGAGTTTACTGAGCAAGTAAGGGCTTTCATGCTGGAAGCAGTGACACTATTTTATTTTATTTTATTTTATTTATTTATTTATTTATTTTTTTTTTTTTTTTGCTGATTTCTGAATGTTTTTAGGAATAGTTGGGAAAGAAATAATATGAATTATACTCCTCTCTTCCCATTTATTTCAATCTTCTTTCAGTATCAGATTCCTAAAAGATCCATTTTAGCGTTGTTCATTCTAGATTGTTCAGTGGGATTCAGAAACAAAGCGAATCTTCGAGTGCACGTTCGGCATCATTCAGGTGATAAGGCGACCGCTTGTCCATTTTGTGGCGCTTTCTTGGCGAGTAACTCAAAACTTTTCTATCATTTACTGCGAAAATCGTTTCTTACTGGAGGTAAGCATTGTCTTATTTTGCAATATTCTTTTTTTTTTTAGCCAGCCATCGCTTTTCATGCCCATTTTCATAATTTTATTATCGTTCACATGAATCGACAGTTGTACAATGTCACAGTTTCTCCAGAAAAATATTAGAAATGAGAGGGGGGGATAGGGAGTTCAGGAGAGAGAGGAGAGTAGGAAGGACTGAACTGGAGCACTGCATAAGACGGGTGGGCTTATTATTCATTTAGCCACCTGTTCGATTCGTGTATTTTAATCCTCTTTTCAGACAAGTATATCTAAAGGTAATTATCTGCTTCTATCTCCTTACACAAGTGTTAAGTCGTAAAGGATATGTTATCCATTCGTTTTAACGATTTATTATGTTTATTCGTTTTTCTGAGAAAAACTTATATTCGTGATGATTTCTGAATGTATATTGATAGAAGAGGGGGAGAATGTAGAGGTTAATTATTTAATAGAAAAGGATTACTACTTAGTAAATCAGGTTGTTCGAATACGTGTACTATGTGTACTAAAAAATATGTGTACTAAATAAGGAAATGGTTCAATAAGAGTCAGCAGATTTTGTCGAGCTATCCATCCGGCATCTTTCCGCTCTCCTTACCGATTGCATCAGACTACTGTTCATTCTTTCGAATTCCTTTATTCGCGCTTTATTTTTGAATTTTTTAAAATTATATAAAATGTTTCTCAACTTTTGCGAAATTTTTGTTGTTAAATTTTTGCAAGCCTCGAATTGCTTCATACAAATTGTTGTATGAATATGAAAAAGCAGCATAATAAGTTGTTTGTCTCTTGTAAGCATTATAGCATTTGTAGAGGAGATGGGCTCATCATCGACTTCCACTCATGAGGATTTGCTTTGTATATTATGTCAGAAACGTTTCGACTCGGATATTCTACTACGTGAGCATTGTCGCAGACATGTGATGAAGCATAAATGTGACTTTTGTGCAATAACGGTCGATAGTCCATCGGCCCTACATCGACACATCTTCAGTGTGCATGTTAAAAAACGTAACTATAACTGCACACAATGTGCTAAGAAGTGAGTTATTCGTTCGTGTTATCTAGGTGCTATGGCAATAATTTAGGTCTCATCGGAATTTAGGTTGTAAATTTGGGTCTCACTAGATAAAACAAGTTGAAAAAAATGAGTAACTTGCTATAAGCAGTATAAGTAAATTCTTGTTTTTGTGATGGGATTAGAAAATCGTCTCATTATGAGTAAAATAGGAAACAGTAGAGGCGAAATTTTCTGTAATGCCCGATATCTGCCCTCTAGATCGTCATTAATACGATAAGCTGCTGATGTTCGTATTTTGACATAAAAATTATCCGACAGGTTGGTTCTTTGCGTTTTATTTTATCTTATTTTATTTTATTTTTATTTTTTATTTTTTGCTATAATAGAGCGTCTTTGCTCAAATCTATGAAAGAGTTTTTAGTTAAATATTCGAAAGTTTACGCGATCATAAGATTTCTTTTTTATTTTGCACTCATTTTCCATTTTTCTTTTCGTACGTAGTAATCACTTCTGAATTGTAATATATAATCTCAAACTGTATGATTTGTACTCTCGAAATAATTTTCTCAGAATTGGATGAAAAAAAATGAACAAATGAAGCAAATAACCTAATATTTCGTTTAAGATTTCAGTATATCTTTTTCCCTTATTTTCGCTGAAGCATGGTCGTTTTCTTTGATGTCTTAATTCTTATTTTTATTATTATAAAAGATTTCAGATGCAATTTTTCACGACGACAATTTCGAAAAGTTAATTAAGGAAACCAGGGAAAGGTTTTTCTCCTTTTTTTTGAAGGTTTGCCCAGAGAGGCGATTTGGAGCGTCATATGGCAATCCACAGCGATGAATTGGAATTCGTTTGTGATGTCTGTGATGAGAAATTTCGATGGCGAAAACAACTCCTAACACATGCGCGTAAACATGATAAGGTTAGAATTCTTCTTGTTTGTCGATTGTTTTTTAATTAAAAAAAGAGGTGGGGGGGGGGGGGTGTGATTGGATTCCAAGATACTGAGATGTTGGGTTTTTAATGCTGGGAGAAGGGGGAGGAGTTGAATAGCAACTTTACGGTACATAGTTCTTTTCTATCTCTGTTCGAGAGGAGGAAGACCTTTGGCAACTATGTCGGAGTGTTGCAGTATTAATAATCACACGATCACTTGATTGACCGGACTATCGAACGTCGATGACGCTGCCGGTCACAATGCGCTTCCATTAGGGTACTGAGGCCCGTGGTTTTGCGTTGTTGTAGCCAATAACTGACGCCACCCCGCTGGCCAGGCGAGCAGGCCTAGTATTAATAATACTGAGACCATTGGGCCAAAGCAGTCTGCTCGGGAGCATTCCCCTTTCCTTTGGCTGTGTCATCATCAGAAATATCTACTGAGATCAACGCCATTATAGGCCCTTCGCATTGAAGGAAACATTGGTGGTGAAAATCGAGGTGATAATTACTCTGATGTTGTGTTGTATCTTATGTTTTGGATATCATTTACTGGGTGGTGCAGTTTCAGTGCATCTTCAGTTAATTCGAAAGGAATTGTTGAATTTTTTATAGATAACATAGGTGAATGGATAAGGCGAGTGTTCGCAGCTCAGACTAGGCGCATTTGATCTTCCTTTTTACTTGAATTCCCTAGGCATTCAGTGCGATATAAGCACGGTTTAAGTGGTTGATCTATATTTTCTTTATATTTGAAGTGCTTAAATGCGTTAGCGTTTGTTAAGAATTGATTTGGTCTGTGAAGTGAAGTTGATCTATTTATTACAGGATTATAAGCAGCATACACATTTATGCCATCTATGTGACGCGAAATATGCGAATGGTTATGGTTTGAGTAGACATTTGGTGAAGAAACATAACTGCCCCATTCCGGATGGTTTTACTCGGTTTCAATATAAGAAATGTGCTGATGGGTTTGCACGTTTGCAGACAAAACGATGTCTGAGTAAGACACTCGCTACGAAACTTGGGATCACACAAGAGGATACAGGCTATGTCACTGTTGTTTGATTTTATTTTCATTTTAGCAGTTGTGTTGTTGATGTTTTCATACCTGTCGATCGCTGAGAACAGGCATGATGGTCGATCGGGTATGGGTAGTTTGGCTGCGTTTTCTTTGTAAAACAGTAATTTTTAATTAGCGTTGAGTCTCTTATTTCAGTTTTGTTCAGTTGTGAATATCAAGGTAGGAAGACTTGAAATGAATTTTTCATTTTTTTGAATGGAGTGAGATTCAGGTGTGAATGAAAGTCGTGATGAATAGTCGAGACCTGGAGGTTTTTTCNNNNGGGGGGGGGATAATAAAGTGAATGGGTCAGGATATTCAACTTTATGGATTTATTCGTTACCGATATAATGTAAATCAGAAGGGCTATATGATAGACAGAGTTCAATTTTTATTTTTTTTCTGCTGATGTATTAGGGGAAAGTTTTCATGCTTTTTTTTTGTAAAATCTTGTTTTCTATTTGCATTATTATGTATGGGAAATATGATTGTTTGCAGTCGCATACCTCCTTCTGTCTGTATATAAGTTGTTATGCTTTACGAAAATATTTTTCATTATGCATTTGGCGAGAGAATGAACGAGAGCAATGGAAATGTTCCCTTCATCTGCTGAAAAATGTTTTTCGCATTTTCGGAAAGATTTTTTTTATATATACAAGAAATTTTTTTTCCTCTCGTAGTTTATCGTCGTCGGATTGTTTTTTTTTTGGCATCCTAGATGAAAGCTGGCATCAGCTAAGAATGCAATTCGGGAGTACTAGGAAAGAAGCTCCACTGGACTCCTCGCTTTAGCTGTAGATAGCTTATTCGATATCTAAAATATTCTAGTCTAATAAATTGTGCTTGAATCGAGAAATTAACGGTATTCGAGCTGAATAATAGTTGATTTAATGATGGAAAATAGCAATTGAAACGATTATATACACTTTATTCGTAAATGAAAGCCTTTATTTGATTGGATATTGAAGTTCGAAGGACTATTGCCCGGCGATTCATTTGCATAATTTTTTTTTTTTTTGGAAACTGGAAATTAGATGTTATGTTTCGGTCGTCTATTTTTTATTTAATAAATAGTTAGAGGAAGCAATAAGTTTCGAATCACGTAGTGAGGTTGAAGGATTCAACTTCGCAAGCAAAGATTTCTGGTATTGTTTTAAAATTTATGATGAAGTAAAATTGATCTTTTGTGAGAGAAAAGATGGGAATTTTTTTTTTAATCGCTCATTCCATTGTTCATGCGAAAGGAAATGACAATAGGATTAACTGCTAACGCGTTAACCGAAATTTCTCAAAACTTTCATAATTTTCACTCACTCCTTCCTTACGCTCATCATATCCTCTCACCTCATCAGATTTTGCTTACCGTCGTTGAGGTATGCGATCTAAAAAGTCACTTCTCACACTTTAGCTAAATGAGGGAAATGGGATGACGGTTCGTTCCATCATCACATAGTCAAAGTTCCATCGAAATTACGAATATGCAGTGTTTTATTCAACTACCATTTGCAAACATCAGCATTATGACAACAGATAATTATCAATGATTACATAATTATGTGAAACGGAAGTGCATAAGATAATTTTTATCGTCGGCATAATTGATGAGTTGAAAGTAGGAGAAGAAAAAGACGAAACGAACGCATCCCTCCTCCCCTTCCCTATCCATCCCTCTTTCCTATGGTTCTGACTTTGAGATCATTATTGTTTTAACGGTTAATCGATCGTTGCTAGATTTTAATTTGTTGTTACGCCATCTTCATCGTCGAAAAAGTTTCTCGAATACGAGAGATTAGTGCCAAATCGCCTCATTATCCTTAAATTTCGAGCTTTATTCCATAGTCGTTTTTTCGAGTTCGAGTAATTTGGATTTATCAAATTGTGATGTAGTCTAACTCATCTGGGTTGTGCAATTTTGCAATAGTCCTTAATGAGAGGAACACTTATTCCCCAATTTCAAAATTTCCCATTTATTTCCGATTGTATCGCCTATGAGGCATATGTGTTCTTATTGTAAAAGTAACGATTGTTGTTTATCAATCTATCATAAAATCATATATACTTCCAGCTAATACTTCACTTTCTGTGTCTCTCTTTCTTAAGGAATAAATTCTCCTTCGTATTCAATAATACTTTCAAAGCAATTTTTAATTTACTAATCACAAAAATTATTTGAAAGACCTAATTATGCTATATAAATAAGCATCGCCAATAACACCATTCAATATTGATATCTTCAAAACTCACTTCAAACATCAAAAACAGATAAATCTTCATAATATGACGAATGCTTCAGCACTCTAAAAGATGCGCATCTCAAATGAGGATCTCTCAAATATTCAATTTGGTGGTGCGCTAGCAAAGGCCGAATTGTTTCCGATTGTTACGGCAGGAAAAAATTGATAATGCGATCGATGTTGATATATGGTCATTTGAAGGTGTATCGGAAAGTATCGATGTATGTGGAATGAAATGACCACGTTGTTGTATTCGAAATTTATGAACTCTTGACCGTTGGACTGACTGCATATAGAAAATCGTCGAAGTGGGCAATATATTTTTATGAACCTGCTTCACTCGTCAAATGTTTTTTTTTAATGTTTTATATTTGGAAAATCGACGCATCCTGTTTTTTTTTTTTCGCTAAATATTCATAACGTCATCCACTTATGCACCAATTCAAAAAATGTCCTTCTCCACTCTTGTGATGTGGAGTATGCGAACATCGTATACGATCGATAAGTGCACTTCCGTTAGAATTGAATTCAGAAAATGCTCGATGCATAGAAAGTATGGGGAAATTCCATCACTGTTTAGCACTTCAATTTGGTGTTGTTTTGTGGTCACATTAATTGTCAGTTGTATTTTTTAAGCGCTGATGTGATTCTTATTTAACGGCCCACTTAAAGAGTCCATATTTGCTTAAATGATTCATATGACTAAGAAGGAAGAGAAGAGGAGAAAGTGTCGCCGATAAAATGCAGTTTGTCTAAAAATTTGTCACTTATAATTTTAAATCGAATTCACTAAACTTTTCCCCAACTACACTGCCGTGTCCTTCTCGAAGCCCTTTCTACCTCTCCCCATTTGGAAAGTTCGAAAGGCGTCATCACGATCCTTGTGAGCTTTAAACCTTCTTTACTAAATTTATTCAATTTGTTATTCGCTTAAACGAAGCAATACCAGATTGGAAGTACAAATAATCAATCGTTAATAAAGACATAGCCAAAGCATGAGAGAGATTCTATCTATACATGAGTTCAATGAAACAGAACTGTTTTTGGCCCGATAGTATATGACACAGGCACATGAGGACATTCTGCCTTATGGTCGTCTTCTTCGATTATAGTATTGTCCGTCGTGAAATGTTGAGCACAGGACGATCGGAGGCGAAACACACGCGACGAGGGCACCACTCGATTTGAGGCATTTCCTAGTGAGGTGGTTCGAACGATTTTTGGGAAAATGCAGCCCGTGATGCATACACTAGACGAAATATGATCTAAATTTCGCAGCATCCTAATTCGAAGAAATTATCATTTTATTGTTGGATTGCTGCAATAGTTGGATCGAATTTTATCTAGAGGAGTGCACTGGTCAGGCTGTATTTTCCTGATTGTTGATGCTTTATGAAGTTGATATTGTTAGATGATGAATGGTGTACCGCCTGGTTCGATGCGTTGTGTATTGGTGATATTACGTTGCTCTACTTCGGTTGTATCGTCCTGCGACGGTGATGTTATTGTTACGATCGTCCGTTTGGGAAGTGTTTGAGTCGGCGGCGAACGATCCGTGTTAAACGAGCGATTAGCGCTTTGACCACGATGAAGACTGAAAGAATTCACGTTACGCATCACATTCGCTATATAAGAGGAGGATGAGTATTTTTTTAGAGATGGAAGTGAAAATGTTGTTGATGCATTGAGAGGATATTGAATTTGAATAATTAAAAAAAAAAACGATTTACATTAATACAAAAGAAATCTATTTGAAATCTATTGGATAAGCTTGGCTAGTTGTGAGGAGATATTCGAATATTAACCGTAAGGAAGATTGACTTCGACTTGAGAGGAATCTTGGCGATCGTTGACTACTATTTTGGGGTGGGTTTTCACCGGTTGCGTCGCCAGTGTTGAGTCGTTTTCTTCTGATCGATTGCGTCCTGAAAATCTGAACGCATAGCATAGAAACTAATTGGTTAACGCTTTGCAAAAATAATTTTATAATTGCAAGTATACATAAATTATCACTTCCGGTTAAACGTTTTAAAATACATCGTCTCATCTTGTTTTTGCCCGGGCAAAATGCATAGTATTCGTTGTTGTGCATATTTTGAAAATATGGCCTTGCGTATTGCATGTCTTCGTTGCCGGGTGAAATCATTCGTAAAATTCAACCGATCAAGTCTTTGCTAACGACTCATTTGAAATCATTATTTTTCGATCATCAAACTGATCGGTGGTGATTTGCTTAGTGATAAAATTCCCAATGATTGGGCTCTCACCTTCTAACGGTTCGTTAAACCAGGAGAAATGAAACGTCAAACCACTTTGAGGGCTTTGAGTCTTACCGTTCGTGACCATTTCTGTGGGAACGACCAATGGAACACTTAATTTCTCGATTGCTGGTTGTTCCTGTCGGTTTACGTTGGATGGTTTGAAGTTAAATTGGCGGATGAGCACATTGATGATTCTAAGGTTACATGAAGATCGATGATCGAGGGCGAATGCCGGAACAAATTCGGCCGGTCGAATCTTACAGATTACTCTACAGGAAGTGATGAGAAATACTGATGCGCATGAACATTACTGTATTAATTTAAGTTACCACCTTTAAAGGTATTTAATAGTAATGATAACGACCGTTATCTATAGCCAACGATAACAGTTTTCTGAAAGCATTCTTCAAGCGTTTCAAGGACTGCAATGAATTAGCATAGAGAATCAAACATGGATACAGAGATTGTGATCACCGACAAAATTTTGCAATGATTTTTACGTAGAGAGGAAGCGGAAATAAGTACATGCTAAGATTTTATGAATGCGAAAAGCGAGATGATTACTGGAGAGGAATAAATTGCAAAAAAAGGTATTTTCATTCTTACCGGGCGAAATTGATAAGCGACGAGTCTTCATCGATAAGATTTTCGGGATGTTGTGATAGATAACGCTTCCAAAGAGCATCAGTGATCTCCGTGCAATACATAACACCGGCATGCAAAGCGATCATTCGCAGCACAAGAACACCATCCACCTTAATACACCAAAAAGTTTTATGAGAGCACCTTTCTATATGTCTCTAATTCGAGTCGGTAATTCCAAGAAGTAACCTTTATCATCGCATCAATCCAACATCTTTAATCTTAACATTTCGAATGGGCACAAATAATTAAAACATAATTTTCCACTTTTTGTAGCCCAACTATTTAAGATAATAAGACTGAAAATTTTTAAACTTGGAACAGTGGACACGGAGAGCTTATGCCATTTTATTCAGCGCAAAAAACTCGCGAACAAAATATGAGAAAGCTTGGACACTTGAGCAATGAATATTGCACTTTAAAATATAAAACAAATATTGAATAAACCTAACGAATTACCTTCAGATAGGTTCTAAGGAAGTGTTCCACCTGTTTCCTTTTCTCTTTTCGGAAAAGCTCTGGTCGATCGGGATCGGAAGTCAACTCTAGATGACGTAACACAAAACGAAACCGATCCCTGCAAAACGAATGATGAGAGTGCGTGGATGATTTTCTTGGATGTGGTTTATCATTCAGCTGCGTTCGTAGAAAGAAATCAAAAAAAAAAAAAGCTCCCAGATGTAACAGTAAAACAAATGCTAATGAACCATTCGAACTGTTCTCGCATCAATTAACTACTCTATTCATCTATGCACTATTTTCGATACCTTTCGATAAAAAGACTGAAAAATTTTTGGAAAATGTAAATAAATGGAGAGATCAATCCTAGCTAAACATACAACGTCAGTTTTACCCTTTCCGGAATATTGGCAAATATAGATGGATGCATTTTCAGCAAAGGGGTTCTGTAGGCGGAACTACAGTGCAATTGAGGCATTTTCATTCAGTTGTTGATATTGTTCTATTCGGAAAGTCATTTTTATAGAGAAAGAAGGAACGTGGATATGTTCGTGAGACGTTGGAAGCGTTCAAGTCTTGAAATTTTGAAGCGATGCCTACATAAATCGTTGCAAAATTCCAGCTCAAACAAGAAACGATTCAAAAATTTAGCCGAATAGGGGAGGGCGGAGTAGGGAGGAGGAAGTAGCATTCACTTCCTTATTCCAGCTTTCTCCTTTCACATGCGTACACTCTATTGCGCTAGCTATTGCAATAGTTTAAAGCAAAGACACCAACTACAAACTATATTAATAATGATTTGCAAAAAAAAACATAATAATAATAACATGTGAATTAAATTAGGTCAATAGTCATAAATTGAAAACGCGATGATCTGAGTGGAAATGCTGCAAAATTTTTCATTAAAAAAGAATTTTATAAGAAATAAAGAAATAAACAAACCTATGAAATAATGAAATACTAAACCAATACATCGCATCAAGTGTTGCTGCCACAAAAAGCAATGAGAACCACAACCAAATAAGAATAAATATCTTCTCATTGAATATATTTATCACAAGTACACACTAAAACTAATCAATATCATTGATAGGGTAATCCTTTCTGGTCTTTATACTTTATGCTTAAAAATGTAACTATATGTCTTAAATGGGAAAATAAAATAACGCAAATGAAATCATAGTGTGCTATATTTTAGTATAGTACAGCATAATATAGTACAGAAAGGTATAACATAATGTGGTGTTATACGATATGGAGTGGCTGAATATGGTGGGATATAGTGTAGTGTAGTAATTCCATAGTAATGCATAGCACAACATAGCAAACTAGAGTGCGGTATAACACAACACCAAAATAAAGGGTATAGCGTAGCGTAGTGCCATCATTTATCGATGAGAATTTATCTGAGTTATGCTGCACCATTTTTCTATCGAATTATGCAGAAAAAAAAGAACGCTTTTTTTTCTATTCTAGCGGAAATGAAATTTCCATAATGAATTTTATGCAAAAAAAAATCTTCAATCTTAGTTTTTTATCATTAAAAAACTAAACAAAAATCAATTGAAATTTTGCGTGCAATGTGTTTTTATCCTCAGAGAGGAGCAAATTTTGATGCTACAATGCATCATATCATTCATAAGATCAAAGCACAAAAGAGAAGATCGATAAATAAAACACACTAGAAAGGATGAAATTGTACATGAAGTGAAAATGT
>JAARMF010000032.1:160569-187269 GCA_022844705.1 Toxascaris leonina | reverse complement strand
CTCGCTTCCTCTATCCCCCCCTTCACATTCAGAGAATTGCATGTGGTAATATCCAAATACAATGCCATTCAATAGCCATCAAAGTATCATCGCAAATATGCTCAATAAAACAGTGTCTACCATAAAATGAAACAATTTAATGAATCAGCACAATAAATGTAGATCAAATTCTGCAAAATCACAATCGCTTATTGCATCTCTTTGATCGTCCAACCAACTTATTGTTGCTTGAATTGAATTCCTCCTCATAAGCTATGAATTTGGTGAATGAATTGAACTTTCGTTGCTTATACATTAATCGAGTAGACGAACCGTTGAGCTATGCGCAAATATATATCAGTCTATATAATTGAATCAAGAAAAGTCCGGTATGAGATTGAAAAGACTGTATTGAATCGACGAGCGAAGTCATTCCTGTTCGAAAATACAAGTACTGGATGAGTAGAATAATGAAAATATCAGACCAAAATTATGAAACTGAAATCGATATTCAATAATCACAGATGACTAGACTTAACGGAGTGGATGACGAATCTTCATAAGTACACCAGTATAAGTAAGATGCAATGGAGAATGAAGCGATGTTAGTACATAGAAGTGATCGACCTCATCAATCATAGTAATCCATCGAATTCACTTCTAATCCACTTTACACAAAATCCTTTTCAAATTTGATTTTCTCACAGAAAATTAGACCACCGATTTTCATTCGTGCAAGCAGAGATGCCATAGTTCTTGGATAGACAATCGAGAGCTAACAATAAATGGCACTCTACTAGATTATAGCCATTGCTGCATCAAATGTAGCCAAGCAAGATTTTGATACACTTTTAAAATAAAAGAAATTATTTTTGCGTTAAGGAACACTTATTGGGCAGCATAAACGAGTTGTCGGCCAAATCAGTACTCGTAATACGAATCGAATCCTAGATAAAGCAATAAAGGAACAGTAAGACATGAAAGCTCAATTGTTTTTCAGCGCGATTTTCGAGTCGACAAATCGATGCAATCAAAAAAGGACAACGAATCACGTTTATTTGATAGGGTACACTTTATCGAAAATAATTGAAGAGAGTATTGCTTGTAAAGAGCTCTGTACTATTTCTGTAGCAATTATACTAGGCAATCGCCATATTGAAGAGCAAAGCAGCAACTTTGTATGATGGTGCTTCAGAATGGTGGACAATTCATGTTCCACTAAAGGATGCAATTACATCTATGGACACAAAGTTTTTTTTTTAAGTGCATTGACAGAATTGCTATGCAAAGACGCACCAAGATGATGTGGTTTCTGCAGGTGCGTATATGTGTGTGTGTGTGTGTCTATCTGCGTAGCAGTTTTATTGACAGGAAAAATTGGAACCATACTTAAACAAAGTATCGTCACTCTATAAATTGTATCATATTGATACACCAATTTTGGAAGACTTTTCGAATGCTTAAAGGCCGAAGAAAGTTTGTACACACCTGCCCTGTTGCGTTTTCTTTTACACCTGCCACCTGGTGAGAAAAAACATATCTTTCGTGGAAAATTTTTTGAAACAGATAGGTTAATTAAAATATAAAGACATTACTCACCATCCAAGTCGTTTTCAACTCATTAAATAGATTTTTATAGTAAGGAGAACTTAAAAGCGCATACTGCAATAATTGCTTTTGAATGTTTGACTCATTATTTTGCTGGATAAGGATAAAGTTGAACTACAAATATTCAAAGTTTAAGCATCTTTGAAGAGACGCATAAGGAGTAAGCAAGTTATTTGTAGGGTTGGCGCTAATTTGATAAACGAATTTGAAAGAATGTGCGTTTGTTATTGTAAGGAACTGTAAATGAAATGTAATAATATTATTGAGAAAAGAATATAATGAATAATAATTATGAGAGTTAAAGAAACGTTGCAAGACTCCATTCGAGTGCAAATGAAAATGCGCTGAAAGGAGAAATAAGCAAAGCGATGTGCTGTCATTTCTTTTAGCCGTTTGCGTTTCGAGCATCAAACAAATCGGAAATTGACTCCAGAGATGAAGCAACTTGTTGATTGTGAATCAACCGATTGCGGGGCACTTTTCGTTATAACGAAATAATTTTTGCAAGGAAATTTCACACTACATGAAAAAAGATAATGAGAAAAGGACAGAAAAATTTAGAAGGAGAGTTTTTTCTTCGTCTACAAAATTCGCCTAGTTGGCAACGTAGGCTAAATGAAGGTAAAAAAAATGAATCGCTCAAAATTGAGCTTCATTAGCCATATTTCATTTGCCATTTTCGTCATAGAATCTCGTTCTTCTTGCCTTTATAAACATTCATATACGAGGAAATTGAAGTGAAATAAATACTCATATAAAAATTTTAGGCTCGATCGTAAATACATTGGTCTCTTTAGTCTCTCACCCTCTAATATAAAGGTGTTCGCTCGCCTAAAATCACCCAATGAGGCTTAATTTCTAATGCATCCCTCATATAGATTTTTTCAAACGAGCATATATACTTTCTAAATTCCATTATTGATATGTTTTATTCACAGGAAATTTGAGCCAAATTTTCGAGTGAATTTAGGCGAAGTCAAGAAAAATTGCACACTGATTTTAGCTCCTAGGATTCAATAGCGAGGAAAAAACTCATATATTATAGGGCGAAAAGCTTTATAAATAAATATCAACCTCTTTTCGGTTAAGACGTCTATTCGGTGGTTTATGAAACTTTTCAAATGAATTCCTTCTTAATGGATATGATCTAATTGAATGGGAAATCAATTCCAATTACAGTTTCATTTACTCACTGACTCGGTTAATTATTTATCAAGATGCGAACTTTTCTATTTCCTCTCAACTCAGAGGGTTATCAGTCGTGGAAATCACTCCATTAATGCCATTAGCATAAGACTAGAATTGCGTTCATTATGAGAGTATTCAAGAGCGAATAACGAACGCTTCATTATTTATTTTGAATTTAGCAGATATCCTCTAATGTTTTGAAAGATCGAACGCCTCAATAGAGGGAAATCGTCTCGTAAAACGATTTATCACTATTATGATTAAATAATTTCAGTTGTATATTGCAGTAGTAAAGATATTTGAAAAAATGAATTACTTTGACAGTTTGAAGGGAATTTTTTTTCGAATAAATAATTTGAAAAAATCGGGAATCTAAATGGAATTTAGGCATAAATTATGGAGACTGAAGGATTTATCCATTCGAAATTCATCTGCTATGAATTTTATATTTCAAATTTTTGCGTGGAAAAATCGATTTTGAATCTATTCAGTGATTGAAACCATTTAATGGATAATAGAAGTTCAGTTAAAAAAATTTAGGAATGAATGTGAAATGAAATCGAGAGAAAACAAAAAGAAAGGAAATGCGAGAAAATGAAAGAAAAAAAGTAAATAGCAATAGGAGGAAATTTGAGAGTAGAAAAAATACTTAGAGAGGAAAAGTTCTTTAAAAGTCGAATGAGAATAATTTATCTCTCAAAAATGAGTTTATGCCAATTTGGGTTGCGAAATTTTACGCTTAAATTGCATACAAACGTTGGCATCGTTGAAGTGAATAGCCACTCGAAATGTTCACTTCGGAACGTTTCAAAATGTTCATAAATATTGAGCGAGAGACTATTTATTAGCGCTTAAAGTTGCTCATAGAAACTAGTGGAATGCTTTCTCCGAGTAGATGATTGGCGGTCAAGCTTGAAAGTTAATTAGAACGGAAGATACATCAAGAAAGCGGCTCGCACAATATGTGCTTTTTATTATGTCTTTTGGTGAAAGCGCATCATAAGACAACCACAATCAACTAGTTCTCTTCATATTATAAGGCAACATTCAACAATAGGAAAAGCTTTATTTCATTGCACTCAAAAATGCTAGAAAATGATAGCTGAAATTTTTGTGAGTGAACTTTTCATGCTTTGAATTTTGGATTTCTCTATAAGGTGAAAAAAGTGCTGTAATAAATCATCACATTAGGTGCATATCTTGAATGCCATACGGAGGAAAATTGTGTGATGTGTGTGTGTGTGTCGGCAATGACCCGATTCGATAACCAGTGCTATATAGTGAAGCAGCAAAAATTTATTACCTCGATTGAGTGCACACACAACTTACTGCTCACTAATCATTGAATTGCGTTCTCCCACATGACCAAAAAAAAAAAAATCAATTCATTCGACGCTGCTATTGATTATTCACTTGACAACGAAGCAATCTCACATCTTTTATAATCCTCCACCATTTTCCTCCTCGATTGCCTAAGAATAAATAAATAAATATATTTGTAAAGCACATATTGCAACTTTTTATAATTTTCAATTGTTGGCAATGTGCCATTCATTCGATGAGTGAAAGCTTACTCATTGAATAAAAGCCTTTTCGTTGCACAAATCAACCAGAAATGTGTCAATCAATCGCTTGTCTGCACTTCATAAATGAACACCAAGCGGAAATGCTTCAACATATCATATATTATATGAGCATTCATAAAGCGAAAAGCTTCAAGTGTGAAATGGTTTAATGAAGATTATATGAAATCTTATCTTGAGGCCATTTCTAGTTGGAAATCAGCTAAAAAGAAGGGCAAGGAATGCATGAGTTGGGGGAACTAAATGAAAGAAAGAGGAAAGAGGAATACGAGAGCCTGACAGAACGATCACAATTCATAGGCATTCGAAAAGACTCATCTAACGAGTAAGGTCTTTCCTCACTCGGCGATGCGCTGCAATGAACTCTGGTAATACAATCGTCAAGGAGGATGTTAAAGGTATTGTGAATCTGATTTTCGTTGATGCCTCACTTGTGCAATTCACTTTTCGGGACAAGCATCTTCAACGACTAAATGAATGCATTCGACCGGCTCACAGATCTTCACTCTTCATCAGGAAAAATACGCACTATTGCATCTCCCTGCNCCCCCCCCCCCCCCCCCCCCCCCCCCCCCCCTGCACCCTTTCTCACCTTCCCCTACCATCCGCTTACTCTCTCTCCATAACGTCTCTCGATGCGCTGTGACACGAGAAGACAGTAGGTTGGTATGGAGATAGGTTAGCGAAAATATGAATTTCTTAGAGTTGGAAGGGGAAGGGCATTGAGGAAGCGCAGGTCTGTGTAGCGACCCAATCCATCGGAACCTAGAGCATCAACAAATGAGGGCACAGTTGCCGCAAGAGTCAAACACTTCAATGAAAATTTCCGGGTGGCTTACATAAAATAATTTTAATTCTCAGCGAATTGCATTTAGATGTCATCTGTTCGATTATAGTTCCATTATTAGAATAATGAAAGAGATGACGAGAAAGATAAGTTGTATCAATAGTGAATTAATTCAGAATCACACTAAGCAAAGATCAACGGCAGCAAAACGATGGAAAAATATAAAATCGCATATAATCGAGTAAATGGACGAATCCAACCTATGGGATTGTATAATCTTTCAACTCGTTGGAAACAGTTCAAAGTTGAGGATGATCCCTAATTTGAAGAGGGGCGAATTTGAAGAGAGAATTTGAAGAGGCCTTATGAAGTGGATTTCACGAATGGCGTGGATTAAATTCTAAAGCTTATTGAATTTTCAGAATGTAACCATCGAATACGAAACTTATCTGAGGATAGAAAAGCGGAGAAAAGGCAAGAGTAGCCTATACGAGCTTTTATTCAAGAAGGAACTCAATGAATTTGAGAGAAGACTGCATTGAGAAACTGAGGTGAAGAGGGGGCGGACCATATCCGAAGTTTTGCGTCATTTTATGTTCTTTTAACAACTAGAACATACAGTCATAGCTCTACTTAAAAAGGTTCCAACTTGTGAAAAATGCTGGATAAGCTTAAAATAATATCTTTGAAAGAATAATAAACACGTTCATTTTTATCACAAATTTGCAACCTCCATGTAAGATTCATATCAATCTTTGGCGTATACATATATTATTACAAGGATTTCAAAGGCTGGCAGTATACAAGAAAAAAACCCATAGAGTTGATACTCAATAATTGTGCTACGAATGTTTGAGACCCGCGTGGAAGCGATTCGCGGCAACCCTTTTGGATTACTATTGCATTGATCAGAGGAGGTGTGGGGTAATTCTGCATCCCTAAGTGACGATATACGTGTGAGTAGAGGAGTACCTGTGCACTCCTGTTACCAAAGAAACCGGACCTTCATGGATACAGTTTTGAAAAAAGTTTTGTAAAAATTGAAAGCAGGAGCCAACAACGCATTCATTTAAGTTACTTTTACGCAAGTTTTAAATCATATTTGAACAAATTACTAAATACCTGTTGAAAAAATTTCAATTATTTAAAAAAAAAAGTGATACAAACAAATGTTATTTAATTTCTACAGCATATTTCTAAAGGTGATTGCATATTTATAGTCTCATGCATATCGAGGCAAGAATGCTGCTTCATTTACGCAAAAAATTGTGTGTATAACGAANGCTTCATTTACGCAAAAAATTGTGTGCATAACGAAAAAATCTTCAAATTGCTCAAATGCAGAAAAAAAACTGCTTATCATTTGCAACATTATTTGCAATATTAATGGCGCTACTCTTGAACAATCGAAATCAAATCAAAATCAAAATGCAATAGGAGTGTCATTAAGTGATTTTTCACAGAAACTATATGTTCACTTTTGAATTATTTAGCTGCAGAATTTGCAACAACGATTGAATAATGATTTTCAGTCGCGATTTTTAATGAGACAATCAATGAGACATTTTAGGTGTTTAAAGTTTTAGGAACTACGGCAATGAGCAGTTCACTAGCGATGCAAATGAGCGGAATGCAAGCTGTCTGCTCACATAATACAAATTTTCTCTCATTAACCGATTTTCTCGTAGGTGAAGCGCATAAAAGGGGAACACAACGTGAGGAACGCACCTAAGCTGTTGGCACAATATGCATTTTTTGCATTCTGCCCAACTTGACTAAAGACTTTCTCAAATAAGCAACGAAAGGAAATAGACGAAATAGTGCTGGTGTATTTTAACTGATTTGCTTGGAAACAATAGATTTTTTTTTTCGACGTCATAGCCAATGGATGCACAGTGAGAATCCGGTCAATGTAAAATGCAAACAAAATTTTTCTGCGCATTTAACTGTATACAATCCGTCTCGAACTCGAATGGTCTATGTAAGGTGTTTTGTAGAGAAATGTCAAATGATGCGCATTATGCCGATCAAATTTATTAGCTCTCTTACTTCAATGATTCGTGAACTGCACATACAGATAGGTAGATAGGTAGACAGACAAGCAAGCAGACAGACAGGCGGACAAGTGAACAAATAAAAGCACAGCTGTAAGGTCACCATAACGCACTTTCGAAAGGTAAGTTGGCAGAAATGCCTAGTTTAGCTAGAGCCATTCAACTTAGGTAATATTGGAACTATTAGCCCGTAGCGGTTCAGGCCGATAATTAGCTTGAGACCTGGCCCGATCAATGTTGGGAACAACTTTTAGTGAGAGCTGTGCGCATAAACAAACGTTCCTTCCACACTTGTTCAAGCAGCATATTAAAGTATAGGCAGCGAGATTACACTGACTTAGGACGGCTATGCAGAAAAATTATTGTTTTTTGAAATTTTCGGAAGCCTTTAATCATAATTTTCACTACGAACAACGTTAATTGATCATAGAACAACGTTAATTTCGTCATTGAGAAATTTCTTTACTTTCTACATGTGTATTTGAAGCATCGGTGAATATTTCATGAAAACAATCATCGAGACCTGTTAAATTTCGTTTAAAAATCTATCAATGCAAGATGGCTACCGATCACTTCAAATATTATTTATTCCTTAAGTTATGTTACGGTGTATTGTAAAATTACACAAAATATCTAATTAAACAAAACTTCACTAGAGAAACATTGATAGATAAATTAATATATGTTAGAAATTTAATGTTTGTTGCATTAAATGAATATGATAATCAAATTTCCGATTGTCTATTGCTATAATCTCGATAGGTATATCATCATTGGAATTATGGCATAACAATGGACAACAAATTTGATATGACGTTTTTTATAAATGTAGTCAGCATAAATCAACAAAATCCATTTGCCTTCTTGAAAAGAAGAAAATAAATTATAGGTGAGTGACATCTTTTGCAACAATATATATTTTTTCACTTGTTGCATTTAATATCCATAAACATAACCGAATAATCAGTTAAATTATGAGTCAGCTGATACCACTCCCTCTTATCCCTCTCCCTCTACATGCCCAATTTGTGTCACATTCAATAAAAAACAAATAAAAGAATAGATACACTTAAATATTCAGAATAAAAGTCGACCCAATGAATAGTATTTCAACTCATTAACAACTTGATCCTAAATTCTAACGATTGCTATGAGGATAGACCTATTTCAAAGAATTCATCGTTAGTTCTACATTGAGGCAATATTCGTAATAAAAGCTTCTAATACGAAATACTGTCGAATTTTTGTTTTTTTGTTTAGCTATTAAAGTAATTTCTAATGCAGCTTAATATTCACAATTAATAAATACATTAGTGTTAATAAATTATGCGATGTTATCAGCTAATCATTACCAACAATAAGCGAAGTTTGAACTTTAATATAAACTGATAAGAAATTCTCAAAATTGAAAAATTTTTATGGAATTTTTGGTGCGATAAAATAATACACTCAGCAGAAATATAATTAAATGACGACTAAACTATTGAAATGCTATCAAGTAAAAAAAATCGAAAAAAAAAATTCTTGCAATGCTCAGTGAATGTGATTAGTGCATTTTTTGGCGAAAACTTTACTCATTACTCAGCGAGCGCAATGCGTTTCTTCGAACTATTGTGCATCCCCCAAAGGATAAACCATAAAATAGCGCATAACATTCATCGATAGCCTCATTTAAGACGTTTATGGGTGAGCACTTATTTCAAAATTGCCACAAACTCGAACAATCATCATCGCAACTAGATCCTTCCTTTCTATTCGTTAAGTTCTATATTCAGCACATAAAAACGATCAGTTGAAGTGTTCAACTTAGTGAAGTTGAACTACTTTATGAAGCAAATCAGCTAACTTCGACTAATTGCGAGAAGTACTTTGTCGGCAACTGCATCAATAAT
Organism: Toxascaris leonina; assembly: GCA_022844705.1. Classification (NCBI taxonomy): domain Eukaryota; kingdom Metazoa; phylum Nematoda; class Chromadorea; order Rhabditida; family Ascarididae; genus Toxascaris; species Toxascaris leonina. Next base: position 178,178 of record JAARMF010000032.1, on the reverse strand, counting down.
AAATGACGTCTAACAATCTGCCTCTGAAAAAGCCAAACTTCTAATAGGTAACATATTGCTTCATAGAGAAAATTCACCAGAAAACGAGTTCATACTTATTGAGGAGATTTCAGAGCATATAGAGCATCGAAAACTATTACGAATGAGATGAGTACCTTCCGATTGGATTGGAGAGTGCAATATTCACTCAGTTGATTTGCATATTTACGCATATTACAAGTGCTCAAATGTACACTCGTTTGAACGCAGTATATAAATCGATGGTCAACACTTCTCAAAGACGTGATATCTCTTAAGATTTTCTCTATTAGCATATTCACTGATAGCGATAAGGCACTATCATTGCAATCGTTGCAGTCATTGCAAAAGAAAGCAACAATAGCAATGGGTATTTTGTTGCAAATAAAGCATCCATAACGAGCAAAGATCAAATCAAATGATTTCGATAAGTAAAGAATATCTAGAAATAGCAAAATAATTGGAATATGGAATGTGATCAAAGTTGAAATTGTGTTTATTTATTAATTTTATGCATTTATTGTTCGTATTTTTTAATGCTCAAGCTTGCGAACAAATGCACAACTTCGGAGAACTTGAATAGTTTCCGTCACAAATAGATGATTGGCTCTTTTTTGAAGTCACCGACACTTCCTCGCTCTCAGAGCGATCAAAGACAATTCTCGACAAGTCAAGGAAGCGCTCATGAATAGCTAATAGCTGAATACACAAATAGTGCAAAAAGCAGAATGAGATGCTTTCTGCATATCGCATCGCAATCTACTGTGAAGTAACTTCATATCTGATTAAATTTCGTTAACTGAAATATTTGTGTTGCATCTGTGTTTACCTATTTGTTAACTATCATATATGCAAATGAGAACATTTCAGCAGTTGAGGTGGGAGGGATGGGGAGAGGGGGGGGGCAGAAGGGTAGAAGAGCCGAGATGGTGGAAGGGGGAAGGAAGAAGGAATCATAAACATTATAATTATTCAACATTTCATTACTTCACGGAAATTTTGAGCAAGCGAGAAGTTTTTGCGAAGAATAGCAGCTCTATATCGATGAATTAGTAAAGATTCACATCACCCTTTTAGAAGCGCACTTGTTCCGTCATAATAATTCATGAAACGAAATGACCAAGCGATAGTGTTGAAAATCTCCCATTCATTTCCGGTGAGCATTTAAATATTCGGATAATTTATCAGTCAAAATGCAAAAAAAATGTACATGATCAATCGATGATTTAAATAGGTAATAAAATTTTTTTGTGTTTAAAATCGAAGATTTCGTCATGAAAATTGATTTCTTCCATCAAAGAAAGCTGCGCTTGTTAGAGTGAAAGAGGACGATGTTTTGATCGTATTTGAAGGCAAAGTTAACGCGTTATACTAGTTGAAGCAGGAAATGATAAAGTCGGAATAAATTAAACGCTATTCGCATTTCCTTATGATGCATCTACGAAAATAGTGCTACTGCTATTGCATCATGTGATGCTTGCAATTAAAATTCGCTAAACGTTTGATATCACAGCGAAAATTGACTAGAAGTGAAGTGCACCATTGGGGATACTAGAGCAAGTGCCTGAATAGCTCATTTCATTGCCTTAGGAAATTTTTACAACTTTTTTCAAAAAAATAATAAAATATGTGAAATTTGTCATAAATATTTCAAAGTAATCGATCTCTATGATTGTTTGCATACGATTCGACCTGATAAATTGAAAATAAAAAACTCGCTCGTGTGAAATGATTGCAAATTTTCAAATGGCACATTAAAATGTCTGCAATCTTTTCAGAAGTTGATGAATCAATGTGAGAATCACTAGGAGGAACGTTAAACATTTTTGAGAAATTTCCATCACCTCAGCATCTTCATTGCTTTGTGGATTCAGATTGCTGCACTAATAAATAGATATACACAATGATTCAGAGATGCCATATCAGTTAAATTAAATCAAAAACCATTCACCTTACCGAAGTAATGGACTGCTGAAGTTATTTTTATAAGCATGATGAAGATAACAAAAAGATATTTTTATAGGACGTGACAACTTATGCAGCAACTAATGCTCGCATACTTTTGTATGTTTCCTCATTTTGAGATATAAAAATAAATGCATAAATAAGTAAATAAAATAACTAAATAATATTTCCACACATCTAAATAAATAAATATTTCGAATGAAATTTGAAACGCCGTTTAATCAGATTCGGATCTCTGCATCGCTGTCAGGAAGTAGGTATCTAACAGGGTTAGTGAACGACAGCGTATTGCGTTCTTTAAATTATTATACCCTATAACATTAAGCATAAGTGAACCATTCAGAATGAGAGTGAGTGAGAGAGAGAACGGAAGAGAATAAGAGAGGGAAAGGCAAAAGAAAAAGAGAAAAAAAAAGCAACAGGAAAACATGAGAAACAAATTGAATCGATTATCGAAAGAAATTTATCTGACTGATTTTATTTGTAATCGTTTATGAACGTCAGCGCTTATGAAATTCCCTTATAAATGTGTCGTAAAGGTTCGGTTGCATAAGTGGGATAAAACAGTCGTGAAACTCATTCAATGGTGAATTGAATGAGAAATAACAAACAAACTTCTTTTTTATTTTTAGATGATCCAAAATTAGAAAGATGTTTTTTTTAAAATTATATCATACATCAAATAGTTTCATCGGAAAATTTGAAGTTTGTCTCTTCGCAACAACTAAATGAAATCTCACTACAAGAATCTTATTATCAAAGTACAATTGATGTTAGGCAATATCAAAAAAGTGCGTTTTGGGAGCAACAATGCCAATTGTAAGTGGGATTCCCATTTGAAGACTTTAGAAGTGAAGAAAAATTGACGATGAAAAAAAATCGAATTGCACTTTTTTTGTTGTTTTCTTTAAAAAGTTGACTTCAGTGCGATAATGATTAAGAAATAACTCGAATATAAGCGCTCTTCTATGTATTGAAGCGAATTATTTATTCATAAATGACACTCTCTGGACGTTTGTGAGCGGAAAATTTACAAATAAATTGCGCCAATCATTCTCGTTCCTCCCTCTTCATCTCATTTTCTAAAATTCATCATTACAATACGCGGATTTAGTAGATGTGGAGATTTCTTTTGCAAAATTACGGAGAAAAAGTTGATCGCTATTGAGCTTAAACTTTATAAAACAAAGCAAGCGAAACGTAATTCACAAGCATAAATATGAATTCAGATCCATGCATCTACAAACTCGGATCACTATGAAGTGTTCTTTAGAATGAGAAAGTTTCACTTTTATATCTGAAGTTGCTCCTATCAAATATGATGTTTTGATGAGCTTATCCAGATTTGCTTCAACAAAGGGAATTCACCACATACTATATATATATATATATATATATATATATATATATATACATATATATATATATATATAATCGTGTTTGTGAATAAATAAATAAGCGCTATTGAAAATTTGTAGCGATGTTTTAAAAGTTTGAGGAGCATACTCTAAAAATAGGATAAAAAGTTTTATACGTCGAAGTTAGGTGAAGAATTTATCAAGCATTAATAGAAAGTTGAATTCTATACTGAAGTGCACAAAAATATGGAAATAATCCTCCAAAGAACGGATGACAATAGAACACCGCATCATTATCGATGAAACATCGATAAGCTTTTGCTGTCAATAAATGCGTCGCACTTCTGTACGATGTCAGCGTTCAAATATTCAAATATTCTATTCTTCAAATTTCAACGATAAGAAAAACTAAACAAAGAATAGTCGAATTCCCTCGTGGTCTAAATTTATCAGCTATCTATAGCTGACAGCTAAAGATGACGTCTATGCAATATGCTTGCTAAAGTCATGTCATTTATGGAACAACTAGTGAACTCATAAATCTGATCTATGCCTTCCAAGTCAATGGATCTTTTCTCTTCTCTTGAACTTTTAGAATTATTGCAAATAGTTTTATTCATTTTCAAATAAATCACAATTCATAAAAAAGGAAATGGATCGATAACAATGATGCAATGCACAATTGAGAGATGAAAAAGAGCGAGAATGTCGAACTATAAAGCTCGAGTCTCATAGGTGTTTATCACTATGATAACCCGACAAAGCATAAATAAGACTTGAAAAACCAATATTATGTTTAGGCAGTTCAACGGAAACATGGCCAATTACCTGGGATATAAGTGAAATGAAGGTTAGTATTAACACTATTATTATCATGTATACGTCGGAAAAATTTATAACCCCTGGGTTTATGTCATATCATACTACGCATAACACAGATATACATTCATATTCGATAATAGCGAATTTTATTTGCTAATGAGTACGCTTAAATCTGTAATTGAAAAATTCTTCATAATAGATGACATTCAATTCTACGTGAAAATCTCATAATCGTTGAACGCAATTGTTTCGAAATTGTATGATAATTTCCCACTCCAAACAATAATCTATCGATTTCGGCTAACGTCACATCAATATCCGTTCATCACTATGTCTGCGCTATATTCTTATAGGATTGTCCACTTCAGCGGATGCGTTGATTAAATTTTATTCGATAGCAATATGCAATGCAACAATATTCACAGTTTTTTTTCATCAATCATCGTTGATTCTTCATTAGAATTTCCTTTTGTAGTATATTATTAGAGAAATACAAATAATGTACTTTGTATTGTTGGAATTGGTTACATTTACACAGTGAGTGCAATCGACAGTTTTCTTTAAAAGCAAAATTGATTTGGTTTTTTTTTGCTGGAATCAATTATTTTAGGAAAATTGAAGAGGATGAAATTTATTTAGGATGTTTATGGAAAAAAACTCGAACAATTTCTACGATTACCATCTCTTGTTCACCTGAATTACATAAAGCATCATAAAAGAATAGAGCATGCAAAGCAATGCCTGTATATTTAAACCGATACGATTGCTCATATCACTCATCAACCAAAAAAAAAACTGTTCGTCTATGATCTAGCAATACAACATGTGAGTCTGATGTTAATTAAATGTCTGTTAAATTTTCTTCTCGTTTCCAATGTGGATAACTCCTTCAAAAATTTGTCGAATAACGCAAATTATGGCATGGGGCGAACGATCGGCGTTATACGAATCAAATTTCCTAAATCGAGCTGTAGTAGTCGTCCATCTCGAACTATTCTTTGGACAGACATAAGGATGGAACGATTCACGAATATATACTAACAAACCTATAAATACCAGGATGCACTTTTATAGAGTAAATTTTTTTGAAAGCGCACGGAATCCGTAAAGATCAAGTGTGCTCTTCAGTTGACGACGAGATAGAGGCACACATCTTATATGATGAACAAATGATTATTCGGAAGTGTTTATTCTCTCTCGATGCAAAATTCCTGACTGCGAATTTAGGTTTCGAAAGAACTTTAAGTGTGCAAGAATAACTGACATGAATCGCATCGTCGCAATTCGACTCAACCAATCAACCTGTTTGTTCTATGAAATTACCTCCAAGCAACAAAAATTTTGTGAATCTGATGGATCTGATCGCTTGTGTAAATACTCTCAAAGAAAATTTGCATTCTTTGTCACGCATATATGTCACGCATGGATATAAATCATCGGTAAAATGATAGATCAATTTTGATGCTTAGATTTATGATCGAACTTATGGTCAGTGGTCAATGGTCAGTGGTCAATTTGAATGGTCAATGAATGTGTATATTGCACTCATAAGATTTTTCAGCGGTAGTTTTAGAGAGATGGACACAAAGAACAATACATACAGATAATATGTTGCACAAATATGCCTTATGATTAGAAACATGCAAAAGTGCGTAAAAGGCGATTTTTAAAGAACATGAATTTTTCGCCAAAAAAAAAAATTCTTCGACATCCGAAATTTGATACACTAAGTATCCTTATTGAAACATAGAATTTCGAATGATTAAAAACTATCGTTCAGCTATACAAATGGATAAATTTTGTGGAAAGTTGAAATCGAGGCACTTACTGTTCCCACGAAGCATCGAGTAGCTAGCCTAAATATGAGAGCCTGTGTTCGGCTAAGCAGGCCGACTATCGAAGCGCAAATGCAATGCACTTCATAATGAAGCCGTCTGTCAGCAGCGATATCTATTGCTCACTAAAGTTTGACGTTGATAGAGGATTAGGTAAATAGAAACACAAAGTGTCGCATAATGTGTCATTATGTCAGCATCCTTCCATCGTTCATCGAATGGGTTTTTCGTCAAAAATAAACAACGAACGCTAATTGATCATTGTTCCTTTATCGAATTACGCCAAGCGAAATGAGTAATTATTGATATATTATCGTTGGCTTGATATTTAAGTAATAAATTAAGAGATATTCTAGTCAGTCGAATACTTCTGAAGGTAATTTGCATAGATGAATGCATATATTATGTAATGCTAAGATAGAGTGTCTTTTAAATCACATTTTTGATTGTACTCGAACTTTTAATATATCTGAAATATTTGCAGCACGAATCATCGGTCACCTAAACTGTTGCGGAAGAAACGACAACTATGTCACCATTATGTTAAGAACAATCGACAGTGAGTGCGATATTCATGATGACGATGCTCGCAAATATCAATTTATATGATCGCAGTTTTCATGTCAATATAATTCGCTTAAGAAGATCTGATCGCATATCCATACTAAAAACAATCAGTAGATACTTATCCTCATTGGCAGGTATTTGTTAAGGTAATGTTACAGGTAATATTGTTTTTAAGGTCAACTAATTTGTGCTCTGAATGGTTTCAATTTAAAAAGTATTTTATTCATTTGAGGCGAATTTCTTTCAAATTTTCTAAATTGTCCTCTCAAGTGTCAATTGATCATGTTCGGAGTTCAAAATTTCTCAATTTTATTTTTCATCGACGATAATCAATAACGCTTTCTATTCTCGGGATTTTCTTATATAATGAAATATTTAGAGTTAAGGAGGATACTCATTCAGAAGTGAATAGTATATTTATTCAGATTAATAGAATTCATTTTATTTACGAGTACTGCAATGAATAAGTATGAATAATAATAATACCTTCATTTATTATTCAGAAAAATCTTCAATTATTTGCGTAAGCAAATAAACTTCATCGACTCATTATCAGAATCGATGGGGAATACTCAATTCACGGAAACAATTGAATGCGACTATGAATTTAAATATGAAGAACATGAATTAGCAGTCAAATCGGAATTGAGTAAAACAGTTTGAAATTAAAGTTTGACAGATGCAATAGGTAATCAGCACTAAAGCACCATAACTTTGATTAATTATCAGAGCAGGCGAATATGAGAGAGGCAATTTGGTCGTCATTTCGTTATTTATAATATGAGAAGGTTTTTATACAAGAAAGAGAGGAGAGGATTCATTTTTGAGGTTGAAAGAGGGGGAGGTGGAGGGGGCGATCGACGAAGATGGATATAGGGAGATTGAAAGGATTGGGAATACAACAAACGCCATTAATTGATACAAAAAAAACATGTTCCATCGTTTAGAAATACCACTGCAAAGCTATTCCTACTGCAATAATGAATAACACCATTAGCTGCCTAATAAGAGCTTTTATTTCCATCGCTTCACTGAAAGTACAATATATACATATTTTCTAGCAAATTATTTTCAATCTACCCACTTGACTGGATTAATGTTGCCATATTTTCGCTGAGTTCATTCCATTGAAATAAATAATAAAATATTTCTCAGGATGATCGATTCATATATTTATTATGCATTTCACATATTGCATCAGGGGTCACAAAAATAGGGAAAAAAAGAACTTTATCGTTTCATAACATCACAAAGGCGGAAAAGAAGCATTTGAAGGCTCTTCTTTGTGAATGTTTATGAATATATCTTTTATTGGAGAGTGAAAATATTTTCTATTGATGAATTATTTTCAAACTTCATTCACAAAACTTAGAGGAAATTTGCGAATTTATAAGTACCTGTACAATATTGAAAATGTTGCCAACATAATTATTTCATTTGTTGAATAACATTTTAGTGGTTGGCGAATATTTGAAATTTGGTCAGTGAAATCAATTTGTTATTGTGACTACGAAGAAAAACCTATTTGAATATTGAGATTGGGGATGACATATGGAGATTGAAACGACTCGTAGAAGATACTTGCTACTCACTTCACCTAAGTGAGTAAGAAGCACGTCTGCTAGAATTCGAACTCTTAGCTTTCAGCTTTCTGCGAAAGGGACCAATCCACTACGCCATTAAACCAAATTTACGTGCAGTCCTCACAAGCCGCATTATAAGCGGCAGCTATAACAAGAAATCATTCTCTGGAGTGTTAAGCAAGACTGTATAATGATAGACAGAATTCAAATGAAAAAATTTGTCTTCTTGGTTGAAGTTGTGTCTCTGAATCTTTCTAGTCGTTATAATTTCCACTGCGATAAATGATGTATGTGCGTACTTCATAGACGTCGTGGGCATAGAGTAAGAAAATTCACTCTCGTCAGAAGCACTTAACCAGCTGGCACTTCCTCACCGTCAATATCTTATTAGCATAAGTAGATTTCGAGACGGAGAGCGGATGTTCAACTAGTGGATATGTGGATGCGTTAGAAATGCTTTTTTACATGAATACATCAAAGTTAATTTCCTCAGGTAGTTAGCGACAGAGGAAAAAGAGCGCTTGATTTGAGTCTTAGAGAACTTTTTCAGATTGACTTTGACGCGTTCGGCCAGAAAAGTATTAAGGTTTGAAATATGAGTTTTAAGGTTTGAGGTTATTTAAGATCCAAGGTTCTAGATCTTTCGAGGTTCAAGGTTTCAGGTTTTTTAGGGTAGAAGGTTTAAGATTTTTAAGGGGTTAAAGTTTGAGGTTAAGGTCGATGAAACGGCTTAATCAATCGGCAAATAGCTTATCATAATGCTACACTAACAAAATTCAGTGTTGGTGATTACATTTGCTCTATGCCGGAATGCGTTATATTATAGTAAGTGCAAAAGCAATTTCTTCATTGTAAATTATAAAAATGAATTATAGACTTATGAGTTCAGAAAGCACAAGATTTGAATGGTAATGGAAAATGTTCAATTCACCTGATGCTCGAATCCGTGAAATACTCAATGCGGCAGTCTAATAAACTCTCTTTTATCTCTCTGAAAATGCAAAAGAATACATCAATGCAACAATATGCAGCTTACTTTTTTTGTGCCGTTTTTGCATCCGAAATACTCATCCGCTATGCGATGTTCATCGGGAACATTCAGCAATAATAGCCAGAATTGTATTCGATGCTAATAGAGAGGATCAGCGTAATGCTTCAAGATGCGATTGATGAAGATAAGCAAATATTGCAATTTGGAATTCGTCGATATAACGCTATCGAGGCAATCAGGTGCTCTGATGGCTGATAGATTTTTAAAAGGGGGAGAAAAAGTGTTGAGCACGGATGGCGTTCGCAAATGCGTTCAATGCTTTCAATAATTTAAAGCTAGAAAGCTGCACTTGTTGCGTAATTTGCTCAATCCATTTGCAGTCCTTTTTCAATTGCCTAGTGATTCCTCTCTAGAACGACATCCTGGCAATGCTAATTTTCATAGGCAATGAAATGAATGATTCCATAGAAATAAGCAATCATTTTTCAGTAGTGAATACTGAAGAGAGCGAAAGAAATAAGCACATATTTTTTTTCAGTAGTGAATACAGTAGTGAAATTTTTTCAGAAGAGAAATCATTTCAAGAGTATTTTCTCATTTCAAGAGTAATTTCAAGAGTATTTACTCTCGAAGTTGAGTGGAATCGATTTCTTTACCGACGAAGAGGAAACAGGAACGTTGGCACTGATGAAGATGCACACATATAGATGATGCGAAGATTTATGTAATGCAACAAAAAAAAAATCAACCGGAACACTAAAGTGTATTTGCATAATATTCTATCGTTTTCAGTTATCTTCTTGTCGTTTAATCGTCACGTTTCTCTTCTCTCACCCTTCATACTTAATGAGACATTGCTGCCGATCGTCATCGTCATCGTCGTCGTCGTCGTCGTCGTTGCCGTCGTCATCATTCTCATCGTGCGTCGATTAAACGAATGACCAATCAACACCGCTTTACATCGAGCAAGCTATTAGCGTTCATTCCCATTAAACGAACACCCTCGACGATGGTTGATAATGCATTCTCGGGAATTCCTCTCAGTGAAATCATGATCGGCAACACAGGACAACGAAAATCGTCCATATATAAATATGCATATATAGACTGTACATATAATAGGGCTAATATCCACTAAATCCTTTACGAGCATCATCTCTGCAGCAAGCTTATGCCTATCGCATCAAATAATCACTTCCAATCTTACTTTCAAAATTTCACATAGTACAATTTTATTGTAAAGTTTCATATTGTTTTACAGCTAAATTTCATTGATCTATTTATATCAATTGCACGCATTTTAATGGAAAAATCATTAAGAATCTCAAATTAAAGCCAACAAAGTTCTCATAATATACCGGCAACAAAATAAATATGAGCAATTGAAAACGCTTATAAGATTGTTAAGAGACACGATGAAAATGATTAAAAGTTTATACGGCTTGCGATCACTAGTGCGCAATTCTACAATCAGTGTTCTATAGAGCCGAATAATTAAAGTCAAGTCGTCCCATAAAACGCTTCACAGAAAACATCTGAGGGCGACTTACAACTGGCAAAACTTCAATAGAGAAATGGAGTGAATTTGTCGACGAGTCTGAATCGAAACTCGTCTTTCACTCTTTCACTTTAAATTGAACATGACAAGACTTTAAATAGTAATTGCACATCGTTATGTTGGTTTTAATATATGAGACAAATAGCAAAGTAGTTCCATGAAGCTGTCTATTTTTGTCGAAGTCAACAAGCGAATATTTTATATGGAAAGAAGGACACACTTCAAGAGATATACTCAGATATTTGATAGATGAAGGAATAAATGCGCAAGCTGAAGACTAGCGAAACTCATAGTGCGCTAAAACATTTTCGTTAATGAGGCAAGAAAGGCGCAACTTCTGCTTGAACTTTCTTCTCGATGTTGCTTCATCAAGCAGCTTTTCACATTTTACAGCCTCATCATTAATCAGTGTCTCCAAGCACTGAGATGCTAAATCTCAATAAGAGTTATGCTGAATGAAACTACAAGATTCGAACTTCTCTATGAAACTAGTTCTTTTGCGGATTCATATCCAATTCCAAGTCAAAGTCGTACATCCAAATAAATGCTCGTAGTTCAAGTCAATAATTGCCACCAGATGAAATATATTTCAGAATGCATTGAATTTGGGTGGCTATGAAAAATCGAAGACCGCCGATTGGCGAACGATGACCATAACTTGGATAGAGAGCACCGAACGCCGCACAGCTACAANAGAGAGCACCGAACGCCGCACGGCTACATGGCCACCTATTCTGGCCATTGCAATAACGGTACTATTGCTTTTTTATGTTATTTCTTAGTATTGTTGTTAGTTTTTTTTTATTCTCAATGATACGATAGCTGTAGGCAATGACAATATGACGATATTAATTATAACAATCAATGGTACTAGTCACTGGAATAGATGGGAAAACTTTGCATAAATACTGTTAATGCGCTTTAATACTATTGACTATCAATAACGACGATTTATATTCTATGATTACCACCGCATTATAGCATAAAATTCGATCTATCACTATCAGTATATTAGTTATCATAGCAAAATCCACTTTATAACACTTCTATTCGGTTAATTTCTATATTTATAACAGCAACAATTAATAGCTTTGGCCGTTAATAGCATTGGCATTTGTGAGCATTATTGTGCCAATAGACTGCAGTAGTAAGCTTTTTATCATTCCTAAGCACTTATGCTAGATAGAGCATGCAGTATTAGCATAGCTAATTTCATTAGCAGCGTCTATGAGAGCTATTAATTGTGTTTTCGATCAGCAATATCAAAAATTCACTTCTGTATTAGGACTCAATAGACCACTTCTAGGCAGTTGAATTATAAATATCCTTAACGACATCAATAGATACTGATATAATAGTAGATGTAGAAAATAACAGAAAAGAGTACCAAAAACGGGAAAAAAAACTAAATTTATCTAAAATTTCTACCCACTAAAATTTCAAAAAACCACAAAATATATACAAATTTATGAATATAAAAATTTGTAGGTATTTTTGAAGGTGATCGATGTAGACGCACCAAAATCATATGAGAAATTAGATGACAGAAGGTTCGCGTAATTCGGGGTGAATTTCGTTTGCAACGGAAATAGCACAAACAAGTGAGAATTAAAGTACTGATCGTAGTAACACACAATTTTTGGCACATCAAGATTTGACATTTCAAATGCAATTCGATGGCGTAATATCTTCTCAACTTACGTGTTTAACAACACGTGAAATATTCGTGGAGAGTTTAAGCAAGTGGCTTAGCGTTTGGTTCCGTTCACATGATTGGATTTCAAGCAAGGATGGTGAGATGGTGAGATTATTTAGACATCCATTTGGTCGTATTTTCATGTGCAAATTCAGCTATGTCCACTTGGCCACGAATGAAAATTGATAAGCTGGTGTTACGTTTGCATTCGATCAACATCAAATCCCGTTTATTTCAGCCGTAATTTCATGGAACTCCTCTTTTGTTTTTTTGTAATTGTCATTAAAAATGGGTTTCCTATATATTCACTACCGGATGCATGTAGGCATGCTTCAAACACATTAGGTGTTTTAATAGCGTATAACGCCTCCTATTATGAGAACACCGTTCGAGCTAAAAATGTCACTTTTTGGGAATCTATTTCTGCCACAGAATAGGAACATAATTAAAATGCCAATACATTTCGTTTCGAATGTCCCTAGTTGTACAATCAATCTCCACGCCCATTTTCTCGCGCACTATGTAATAACCAAAAAATTTTCCGGTGATTTTACAGAACTCACATTCCGCTGTTGCGAAGTCTCACAGCCGGATATCCTTTTTAGTGCTTGAGGAGTGAGATGCTCATTCAGGATGATTGACTGCTTCCGGACTGGGCAGTCTCCTTTGTTATGGCATAAACTTTGCTTTCTTAACCAAATATTTTACAACTATATCAAGTAACTCCATACTTCATTTACATCTTTCGATGCGTCTCTTTGGAGATCCTCGGGAAAGACACTAGGACAGGAAATGCGGTTTTGTTACCAAATGGCTTCACCTTTCTTGGTCACCTGAAAGTGACTATCTTTGTGCTGTAGATATATTGAGTGCTGGACGAATGTGACGTAATCTCTAGTGGAAAGTAATCAATGAATTAAATAATATTTAGTTGAGATAATTTACTATTCAATAGCTAGCGCAATTCCACAAAGCTATGATTCCAAAACCTTGGCACTGATATGAGGTACTTCGTTGATGAGATTGGTAGGAACAAAAAGTAGCTGCACCTGTCCTCAGCTTAGTGCCCGGACATCACTTAAGTTTTTTCTACATTCCCATAGGGAAGGAATGAGTTGAAAAGTGAGGTTATGTGTGCGGTGACAAACTCCAATTTGGGCTGATTTTCCGTTTCAAAATTTCTTTTCTGATTCCATTATTATTGTTCGTTGATTCATCAATCCGAAGACATCATTATTGGAGTTCAAATCAAATATAAGTCCTTCTGATTTTGGATTACTTTGGAATAACCAAACGTTTTTTATGTTCTTATTGGATGAGAATCTGCCGTATTAGAGCGATGTAGTGAAGACATTATAAGATGTAGCAGCGAAATTATCACTTGTCTTCTGTCCACATATTTCGTTTGAGATGAAAACAATTGGCAGTCGTTCTTGCCAACGCTTCGAATGATGATTGCCTGTACGATTGACAAGGTTTGAAGGCTTTCAACCTATAGAGCACTTTTCATTGGTTGGTTAGATGTTGTTCCCGATGAACCTGACATTCATACCGCATTGGGAGATTACAACTCTATTGGGAATGGAGCTATCCGAAGAGGAAAAGACGATTCGTTTGTGAAAAATAACTTGCACATGTAGTTTTCCGAACTTTGTGTTCCGTAGATATTAGGCTCTCAAACTTCCTCAACCATTTTTTCCCTTCCTCGATATCTTTTATCTCGACGCCATCATTCATAATTCTTGTGAAACTCGCCTCATTATCTCAATAATATATTACGAAACGAGGTGGAATAATGTTTCAAAAATCATCTGCTATATGGATTTCATTTGGGCAATTCATTACTTGTCTTGAGTTGCTCAGTCGTTAAAGGCAACGCGGAACAAGCATTACGATATAATGGGGGATTTTCTTTAGAAATTTTGCATTTTCAACTATGCATTTTTGAGGTCAACCGAATAAACAGCTTCATTTTCCATTCATCTAAATATTCGGCGAGAAACGATTTCCAAATATTTGTTTATATATTTGCAAGAATACGTGGATGAAGGTAACAATGATGAATTGACATGGTTCTTTGCTCAGTACAACCCCTGATTTATTACCATGCTTTGTCGACCCTTCATACCAGTCGATTATCATTGATACTTTATCACGAAAACCTATTAAGTCAAATGGAGCATGGAATAAGAGAAACACATCTTCAAGGATGGATTCTTACGATCGTACAATTTTTTTTTTCAGAATAGGCAAAAGTTGCATGGTTAAAAACGGAAGGAAAAAATCACATTTATGTGATATGGTGGGGGTGTCAGTGATCATTAAATCTTGTCAATCGAAAAATCTTGCTGATGAACATCACGTATACAAAGCCGATTGTTTCTTTCGCTCCCATTCGACAATTATGTGTCACTAGATACTGACAGGAAATTCAGATAGCCATAGCTGTTCGATAGTGGCCTACCAGGACCAAGTGCAAAAGGTAGAGCGATAGAATTAATCTAGCTGTACCCTATCAAAGTAGTGGTTCGAACGACTCAGCAATCGGGAGTAAGTGAGATGAGGTGAGTGCCACGTTTCAATGAATAAGATCAAATGCGTCAATAAGTTTAGAAATAACTGCTGCCGGCCCCATTAACTATATAATTCGGTTAGTCTATTGCAATAGAGCGCCTCTATGAACAAGCGGAATAAATGGCTGAATTCAATTTCAACTACAAACAAACGACAATCGAAAAAAAAATCGCAATAGATGAGTGGTTGGTGAGTGTTTCATTGCACATTGCATAGATATATCGTCAAATGAATTTTCTCAGTAAATTAAGTTAGCATTGAGGAAAAAATTCTTCTGCAATTAGTAAGAGGTAAAGGCATCAAGTTGTTAAATTCCAAATGAAGCCTAATCGATATCTTCCGAGTGTCTTTTGTTTTCCGATAAAATGCACAATGATAGTCAAAAAAAAAAGAAGAAGAAAAAACGTGAATCGATCGTTTTCTTCATGTTCGTTAAGAATTGCGAAAGATGGAGACACGTTCGTTTTTTTTTTTTTCAAAAATTTAGCGCTCGACTCAATTGAATCGACATACATTAACACTAACGAAGCTGTGCAGCCACATTTTTTTTTTTTTGGCTCACATTGGTACGCGATCGGAGAAGCAATACGAATTCAGCATAAAATCGCGCCTTTAAAGATGCTAATCAGAATAGTAACCGACAAAGTTCGAGCACTTCCTCTCAATGAGCTGATAAAAATGTTGATAGCGCAATGATTATACGAAAAGTTTCTTACGACATCATTTTGAGGCAATCTTCTTCGATGTGTGCTAAGTGGATTATTCACATTAAGGCTATATTTTCATTGCCTTTTTTATTGAATAAAAATAGACTAGATAGTGTCCATCTATTCACCAATAAGCTTTTAATCACCTCATGCATTAAAATTGCGATAACACTAGCGGCTTGCAATAAAAAAAATACACCTTTTCTTTATAACGTTAAATATTTCTGAGAGGCTTTATTTTCTCGCATATTTGTTGCAAATTTTTTCATTATTCAATAATTCAATAATCTTTCAAGCGTCTTGTTTATCCCATTTTTTTTCCGCCACCATTCCAATTCTCCATCCTTCAACTTATTCAGCCGCTTTTGACTTTTGAAGGCAACAATTCTGCACATTTTCTTATCAAGCCTAACGAATGCGTCAAAAATATTTCTAAACTTGAAGCATCAACGATATGGAAGTACAGTGCAATATATGCAATTTTGGAATAAATAGTAATTGAGGGCGCATTATTTGTGCTTATTTGCGAAATCGATGCATTAGTCGAAACAATGAGCAAATAAATATCATCTCTAAGCGGATGCAACTCGTATACAAATAAATAAATTGTTTTTTTTGCGAAGTAACGCTTGGAATATTCCGATTTCATGAATATTTTGCTCCGATTTCAACTTTCAAGCCTAGCAATTCCACTCAACAATACATAAAATTATAATGATATAAAGTATAGGAGAAAAAAATGCATTTTTTTTTGTCACTACCCTAAATTCGATGTTGTAATGTTCACCCAAATTGATAATCATTCACTGAACGAATAGATAATATGGGGGAAAAAATTCTCGAAAAAAGTATAGTGAAGAAATAATATTTTTGAGTAATTTTTCAATAGAATGCTTTATGAAAAACTTTTCTGTCTCATAATTTCTTCGCGAGAATTGTGCGTCGAAGATAGTAAATTTCTCAAGAATGATTAGCGCCAATAGAAAGGGATCGTGAAACAAAAGCTTTATGGTGTACAAATATATGTAGGTCATTTTATTTAATACAAAAACTTCTCCATTGAAATGAAAAATCTTTTAGTGAAAAGCACGCAATGAACTAATCAATAGATAGAGCAGAAAATAACGATATTAATTAAACAAGTGAAAAAGCACGATAGAAGCATTGAGCATATTCAATCTTTCTTCGGATGTACTTTTCCTATTTTAATTCACCTATTCAAGCGAATTCAAGAGTTGCCTAAGAATGCTGACAAATAATGATACATTATTGATATAATTCGATCCACAACCGATCGTTTATATGATCCCTCAACCGTAAGTTGGTTTTTAAGCTGCATCAGGATGGTTAGTTCTTTTAAGAGTCAATAATTGAGGCGAATTGGGTCATAGGAAAACTAGAGCTAAGAGATCGCACTCTAAGAGGTTATCCTAATTGAATTCCATTCGGATGAATTCAATATTTTATGGTGAGATTCAATTTTGAACGGCTAGAGATATACATACATAAATATATCAATGCAGATTGTATCATTATATGCATTTGCAATAATTTACCATTTATTATAAGAAACGTAATTTTAAGTAAATAAGAGGAATTAAAGCCACACGGTCAGAGGAATGCATGCGCATGATTTGTAGAAAAAAAAATTGGATGCGAATAGGCACTTCAATGATTGCATCGTTATCGACGTATTCACAAATTGAATTACGAGTTGCGTTCATTTAACGTTCCTTTCGTGATATTCCTTCACATTCCCCTCTATAGGCAATAAATCATTATTTGCACTCTTTGCATGAATCATTGCTGCAGAAATTATCGCTGATTGTTTTCGTTGAGAAATTATTTAATATTTCAACTTAATGGGCGCATTTATTCGACAGTTTTTTCTCGAATTTAAGCCATTTGAAAATTTGGTCATCAATTTTTTTTTTT
>JAARMF010000032.1:117155-160471 GCA_022844705.1 Toxascaris leonina | reverse complement strand
AAAAAAAAAGATAGAAATAGAACAAATGTACAACATAAATCGTTGACTAGAAAGGAACGCCTCTATGACGCAAATGCAACAGTACACAAGAGAGGAGGAAGAAGACACAGCGAACTCGTAGCTATGATACTTTCAAAATCTAAAAACGAGATTTTGCCTCCCATATTTCAGCGTTTTAACGGGGTGTGAATTTTAACGATGCTTGAGAAATACGCCGCTAAGGATCATATTTCGGGAGGATGAGGGAAAGGGGTGAGCGAGAGGAAGTGGAGGTGCAAGAGGGTGAAAATTGTGCAATGTCGCAATGGCTTCTGATTCTAGAAAAGTCTCTAAAATTTCAACTATTTTAAGAATACCTTCTTGAGAGGAATTTCTTAGCGAGAAAAAATTCTTTTATCTGTGCTAATTCATACTGATGAATTATTAAATCTATGTAGTCGCTAAAACTCCTTCGACGAAACATTTCACTAAAGGTGATGGGAGATATTAAACGTTCGTTAACGATGCAATGAAGTTTAACCTCGAGTGGAAGTTGATTCTAATAGCTGACGGCAATATTTTAGAGCATCTCATTTTTTATTGCATATAAATGAATGTAATATTTTCTAGAATCAGAAGCCATTGCGACATTGCACAATTTTCACCCTCTTGCACCTCCACTTCCTCTCGCTCACCCCTTTCCCTCATCCTCCCGAAATATGATCCTTAGCGGCGTATTTCTCAAGCATCGTTAAAATTCACACCCCGTTAAAACGCTGAAATATGGGAGGCAAAATCTCGTTTTTAGATTTTGAAAGTATCATAGCTACGAGTTCGCTGTGTCTTCTTCCTCCTCTCTTGTGTACTGTTGCATTTGCGTCATAGAGGCGTTCCTTTCTAGTCAACGATTTATGTTGTACATTTGTTCTATTTCTATCTTTTTTTTTTCATATATTCGGTGGTGTGTTTCATCGAAAATCACCAAAATGCTCCTCTCTTCATATAATATTGTCATCATATGAGCCTTAAGAGACTTCTTATGGATATGAGAGTGAATCGTTAACGAACCTTTGACGAAACGGGGCCTTATGTGACGACCAGGTCGATAAACAGAAGACGACATCTCAATGAGAGCATACTGAAGCTAAATCACCATATAAATTTTTGCATCTCAGCAAGCCGATAACGCCGAGAAAGATGTTTTGATGCACATTAGCGTCATCACATCGATAAATCGTTGCGGTTATCTGCAATGAAGCAAATATTCGAATTTCAATCAATTAAAAGCAAATGAAAGCTTTGCACATCGATTGCTGCATTTATCAATAAATATACAACAAAAATTCGATTTAACAAGTGATACTCCTCGTAATGAATTGGATTGTGACAACGATGACTCAGGTAGAAATAAAATGTCGCCTCTTAATTCAAACATTGCAGATATAGGCGAAATTAATGTGAGTGGCATAAGTGAGCCAGCAAAAATGAACCTCCGCGCTTTTTGAGGTATATAAAGAGTTGTTGTTGTTGGCAGATGAACAGACGTGAAGCATTTCACACAATGGAGACAAAAATGAAGAAGGAGAGGACGAATTGAGTGAGAACCCCCTCGGGGATCACTGTTCCTCTATTTGAGTTCATCGGAATCGTTACTTAGTGATCTAGTATGAGATGGGGTCATGCTATAGAATCTGTACTGGAAGTTTCTGAAGGTTCGAAACTCTCGAGTTGGGAGTTCTTATACACAGAGGAAGCGTTGAAAGAAGAAGTGATATGCTGACGAAAGAAAGTTGCCCCTTGTGATTCAATGGGCATTCGCTACATTCTCGCATGTTTTATTAACGTAACTTCTATTATCAGAAGTTATAGGCGTGCATGGCATACACAAAAATAAAGGTCATTTCGTGTGTTGCCTTACTCTGTTTGTCATTTCTGTTACTGCAAATAGCTATTTATTCGAAGCTTAATTACTTTCGTCACCTCAGTAAGCATTATTGCTTCACTCAACGAACACTACCGATCCCCTAAAGTCGAATTTGATGAATGGAAGAAAATCGCATTACTTAAAAGAAATTTTTTTTTCATTCAATCTAATAGAAATTGATCTGCATATTTCAAATTTATGAAAGAGATTGAAAAAAAAAATTACAGCGTCGCAAATTGGAGCGTAGGGATGAGGCATGATTGCAAACGGCACGATTAGTGGAGCTCGACCATTGCCAACGTTTAAATGAACTCAGCAGCGACAACAAAGCGCCGCCAAATTCGCTCATTTGCATACTACGTACCACCTAACTTCCTTTCTGACCGGAATGCATCAACCGTTTAAGTGACTGATATAATTACCCGATGCTGGCAACATGTGTCCACTAGATTTCTGCCGACAAGTGAACAAGTCTGCTATTGCTGCAGTGAACAACTTATTCGATGTATGAATGCTTACATATGGCAAAGGAAAGAGGAAAATGAGCAGAGAAAGAGGTGAGGACGAAAAGAGGTGGAGAAGGGATGAGATGTGCAAAGGAAGAGGTGACGCGAGGAAGAGATGGGAAGAGAAGATGGGGAGAGGAGGAGTTGAGAAGAGGAAAAGAGAGGAGAGGAAAAGGTGATTGAGTAGAGATAGATGTGGGCATGAGGGCAATATACTTGAGCACAATGTGGTATCAGACCGAAGGTTGAAACAAACCCAAGCCTCGACTTAGTGGTTGAACGACGTGATGCATGATATTGTATACATATAAAAGAATGGGGCACTTGTGTGGATATTGAACTGGCTACAATGCTTCTGATAAGAATTGGCATCGTTAGCTGTTATACTCTTGAGTTCGTTAGAGTGTTTGAAAAAAAAAATGACGTAGAGTATAAAGAATCATAGGTATGATGCATGAGTGTACTTTTTATGCGTAGACTTCATAGAGAATCAGTCTCTTTGCAGCTAATGGTGGAGAACTCTTTTCTTTCTGTGCATACGTTATTGAGGTCGTTAAGCTCAACATGCTTCAATTCATATTGATCCAACGGAAATATCACACTTGAAAATAAAATCGTTCACCATTGACAGAAGAAGAAATATTTGTTAAGTGCAAGTCCGACACATGCTATATGCGAGTCAATATTTTAGATGCCTGCAAAATCTGTCGAAATTGGTGGATGGAAAGTTCTGTGGAAGAAAACAGTCCTGCAAGGCAAAGTTTAACTGCAAATATTTAAAGGTGGCATAAAATTTACTTGTATATCTATCTGATTTTCAATCCATGAATATTTTTTTAAATTCATCGTTCGGATTTGCCACTATGCGGCCAACCCTAACGTAACTCCGATCGGACTCTTCGACTCTGTCCTGCTGAGCCATCCCGATCAGCTTCCTCATCAGAGTGAGAGCACTTGAGCAAATCCGGATTCGCGTCTTAACCGCAACAAAGATACAACGGCTTGTCAGCATTCGATGAGCAAGAGACAAGTCTAAACCCTAACCTTCACACGACCTTACAACTTCACCAAAGCTGAAGTGTAGGCGATGCGAAAAGACATTCATTCATAATGAATGATTTATTGATTACAGCAAAGTGGAAGCAAAAGAATATTTTTTATTGGCTCAAAGAATATTTTATACGACCATGAAGATCAATGCAAATACGACCATGGAAATCAATGCAAATGAAGTTGTTTTTCAAGTACCTTGTTATTCTTTGTTTGAAATTGATAAGTTGACCAATGAGGTGAAATCCTGTATATCCTGCTAACTTTGCCAGCACATTATTGCCTTCATTGGCTCTGAATGAAAAAAAAAGAAATGAATCTTAACCGATTGATAGCTTAGAGTTTCGTAAATTACTTGTTCTTTTTTTTCTATAGAAATATTCAGACTCCTCTTATTGAAGATATTGTTGCTAACCTCATGCTTCATCGCTTCGAAACGTTTTACCTAGAGGGATTATCCTTGACAACTCTAATCATCACATCGCTCTTGTTATTTCCTTCGATTATATCATCTATGAAAACATTCGTGATCAGGATGAAGCCAATCCTCAATTTGTATTATTCTTTCAACTCATATGCGTTAAGGAATTCTCTAGAATAAACTTCCACAGCCAATATTGACAAATAGATTTTTAAAGAAGAACTTCGCAAAATTAATCAAAGTAACTTAATTTTTCGGCTATCACAATTATCTACGCAAGTATCATCACTTGTGCAATTGTTGGCCCTCCTCGTCACTCTTTCATTCTCACCTGCACCAAACACCAACCCATATCAAGTGTGTTTTTCGCTTGTAATGTATGCATTATTATTTATGATTTCATTATTTGAGAAGAAATTTTGCAACAGTGAATGATGTGAAATGAGCTAACGAGGCGTTCATGCTTGATCATAGAATAATGCAGCATTATACTTTGTTGTTCTATTTTCATTGCAGTTTGACCAGGTAGATAAATAATGAGAATGATTTTTGCACTGATTTGCTCACGTGAGAACCTGAAATGAGCTTGCAGGTGAGAGAAAAATTCAACTCGTGCAACATTTTCAAACAAAGAGGATTAAAAAAAAGCTTTGAAGAGGAATATTTTCTGCGTTCAATTTTGCATTTATTTCAGTTTAGTTCATCAAAAATTTCCTGGATGGGGTTGGTCAACAGGTGCTCGATACTTGCTTCAAAAACATGATTATCTCGTCAACAGTGGATACGAACGGAAGTTGGTGATGCGTGAGTATTGCTTGAAAAGATTGAAGCTTGCGATGAATATAGTTTCTGTTTTTATTCGACTAGCACTCGTAAAGAATCAAAAATTCATTAGCAATTCGCTTCATCGCCACTATCTATTGAATGCGTTGAGGTGAACTCATGAGTAGCAAATAATCGTCGACGAATCTTTTGACAATGACATCAAGCAACGGTATTGGATCATAACATAAAAATATTAAGTGTGCTAAAGCAGCATCAAGAAAGGCAATTTTCTGCTCGGAAATTGTAGTAACACCTCCAAAATTGGTTTATTCATTCTTTGATCCCACAATTTATCTCATATATAAACAAAAATCGGCACATCATTGAGAAGGACATTCGTTAATCGAGACAGCGTCTAACATTTTGAAAGACTCTTAAATGAAAAATGTTTTTTTGTGGGGGGATTTTCTTCTGTTGCGATGAATGTTTTCAGAGAGCGGAAATCATTTAGACGATGGATGCATTAAACCGGCATCCACACTATAAATAAATTTGTATTCGAAATGAATTTTTCCAACATGAGTAAATAATTCACCTATTGGCTTATTTTGTGTTTTCTTTTTGCAAAAAAAGAAGAAATCCTTTGTGAGTTCCATATTAATCGATACAAATTCGCTCTATTATATATGAATAATTGTAGGCTTTTTATTCATGCAAGTCCGTTTCTTTCTCAAATTCATGAAAATCTTTCATATTTATAAGGATGTTATTAGCGTTCTCCACTTCTACTCCACTTTAGAAATATGTGAAGTGTTGAATATTCTCTTCTGAAGAATATACGCATTAATGGAGCCATTAGAATACCTTCAAAAAGATGTACACAACAATTGTTGCTAATGAGAAATTTATGGCAGACGGCTCCTACGCTATAAATCGTTCGATGATCCACAAAATGAAGCTAACAAATGGCGCTACAATATTTCTTTGTGAAGTAAACCTTTGCATTTGAGTAGCTTACAAGTCAAAAAAGAGATTTCCTTGCTTGCAAAATGCTTCTCCTATGCTAACGTATTTTAAAAAATATTCTAATGTTTTGATGAAATTTTTGAAATTTTCGACGACATATAATAAAAGCAATAAATAACAACAATAAAAAATTTTCAACTATCATGTTGGAAAAGGAAGCAATCAAAATTGACGTTTTTTCAACTCAGCATATAAAATTTCTGCTTAAAGATTTAGCGATTAAAGGGTGCTCATCTAATTCTCTAATGACTCGAGATAGTAGCTTGATGAACGAATAGCCGATCAGATGCACATAAATAAAAAAATATTAGGGGGATATTATGCTGTGCTTTTCGCTTTTACTATTTTATAATAAAAACTTGCCTTAAATAACGAAAGCGTAATGTGTATTGTAATTAAAAGTACTTTCAAGGCATTCGTTGCGTACATAATCAGCCAAATGCGCCAAATTCTTCGAGCAGCTGAAACACCTCTGGGAAATTAGAGGACGTTGTGCCACTAATGGGTGCCTAGTTATTGCGTTTGAGAAATATTTTCCATTTTTGCCACTAAAAATTTATTCTCCGAGGGAGGTTAGCTGAATATTTCGATGAATGCATTCTCGTTAATATATTGGGTTATTTCTGGCATGCGACACTTCAGCTATCGGCCACTCTAATCACTGATGTTGTTGTGCTTCATTTTCTGGCAAAAGAAATGTGATAACTGCTACAGCAATCAACTAAGCCAGAATTTTTATCAGTAGCTCTAAAAGAAATTGGCTTGGAGCGAAAGGCAAATTATCTCACAATTCCAGTGATGAGAAACCATATTGAAAGGTTGCTGAATTTTATGAAGTGAGAGGAGGGTGTGATGGGGACGGAGGTGGGAGGGGGGAAGCGGCGAAGGTAGAGGCAAGTTGAGAGGCAAGTTGAAAATACACGCTCCCTCTCCGCTAGATTCGCCTCCATGCAAGCAAAAAAGCAACGATTTTTACCATTCAAAAGTGTCTCTTTGTTTCTCTATGAATGCTGATGAAAATTTATGTGCCAAATATTTATTTCCTTCATATAAAACCTTCGAACGTATACCTTTTCATAGACAAAAACATTTTTCACAATAATAAACTCCTCTTACGTGATTTTTAAGCAATTACAGAAGGACGAAATATAGAAATTTAAGTGCAAATTTCATTATGCGAACTCTAACAGTTATTGAAATACGTCAGTAGACAAATGAGCAATAGGTGGAATCGTTGTCAGATACTTCCGAGAATATTTCAGTCATTAATCACATCTCTGCAAAAGTTCACTAAAAAGCTTTTTTTTTTCAATTTTCCCACGAACGCTGCAATTTCATAATAATTTATGAGCACAAGATATAAAAAAAAAATTATTTTTAATGGATGGGAAAACGGATGTGACGACTGTGGAAAAGCCCATCATAATTGCCTTCGTATATTTCATTAGAGAGCAACCAAGCTGATTCAATGAGTGCAAAAAATTTGTACGATTCAATACGTTGAATTTTCTATCATTGAATCTATCGTCAAAAAAAGTTCCCTCATTCAGCTGAGGAATGAATTCCGATTGAGTGAATCGTATCTGTGGAATTTTTGTAATTTTCGTCAAAAATGCCAACTTGAAAAGAAATAAATTTCAATGTTTGTCGCATTACCGATTTTAATTTCTTTATTTCAAGGAACTCTTCGTATGGAAGATTGATTATTACTACATGAATATTTGCCAGCTTTTGTCAACTGAAATAAGAAAAAAAAA
Organism: Toxascaris leonina; assembly: GCA_022844705.1. Taxonomy (NCBI): domain Eukaryota; kingdom Metazoa; phylum Nematoda; class Chromadorea; order Rhabditida; family Ascarididae; genus Toxascaris; species Toxascaris leonina. The sequence continues at coordinate 153,043 of JAARMF010000032.1, read as the reverse complement.
TTGTATTCCTCTAAGAACTATTTGAGAAGGTGAAAAATTATAAATTACAATAATAATATGGGTTTTTTATGTGAAGTGTTTCTTGCTTTTTGAGGCAATTTTTGCATAGTAATAACGACGCATAATCAGACGAGAATATTTTCATCAGTAATATCAAAATTGAGAATATGCGAATTTTATATTAGCCTTTTGAAGATTTTTATTTGTTATGAAGTTTTTGTGGAAATTCTTCATCTCATTACATTCCCATGAGGACATAGCTCTCATTGAGATGATTTATTCCTTTTTTTTCATACGCCTTGAGGCATCAATCTCATAATTAGATGTCAAAAAATAGTAGTGAAGCAGCATTACTTAGATTCCCGAAAAAAGTAGAAATTGTTCCCTTTCACATAATTGACGCAAAAATTCAATCGACTACGGAGTTAATGAGAATGAAATAATTCATATGCTTGAAAATACTCGATCAATATTACCCATCAAACTAAAATCTCTGAGAGATGAGCGCAGTAGCGATAAGCACAAAAATAAGAAATAAGGAGGTAGGACGACGTAAAATTAATAAGATCAAGCTGCTAAGAACTGACAATGCACCATAATAAATATTCGCATTCAATATCGCTGATTCAAGACGATTGTGGAGTTCCATTTTTTTTAGACAGAATATTTAAATATTGTATAAATTCAATCAACCAAAATAATCGAATTAAGGTAACATAAAAATGTCGATATTATAACAGAAATAAAATATTCGCTGTTTGAACAGGATCGTATTCAAAGCGCAACATTGCACATCACTGTAGAAAGACTTTCTCAAAAAGAATTTGTCGAATGAGATATCCGTAGAGATCAAAACTTTGAAGAGAGCATTTACAAAGATCTCAAATAGGAAAAAAATTGAGCAAAGTTTCAAGAATCGATAGTTATTCTAAAGCATTGCTGTAGAATAACTATCGAAATATCACGATGAATTTTCTATAACAATTGCTGCATACGGTTTTGAAAGCTATTTGCAATGTTGATGAAATTCAATATGAGAAAAAGTGAAATTTGAAAATGATGTGTTGAATGAATATTCGCAACGGTGATGATATTTTCAATGGTCATTGATGACCGTTTCCGCGTGAACCTTTAGCTGTAATATTGGAAGAGCTAGCAAAACATCAAAAAAAAAAAAAGAACAGAAATGCTTCAGCATGATCAACATATGACTTTCGCTCTTATGATAGGAGCAGGAAATGCTGCAAGCAAAATTAAAATAGAATTTTTATAAGAGAGAATATAGGTGCGAGGAAATTCAGTAATTAATCTCATGCTTAGAAATGCAAAAGGAAAACCAAAAACCAATCCATTAGTAATCAAGCACCAGCGAATGTTGTTCAAAAACCGAATTATCCGAAATTTTTTGGATCGCTATATTTCAGAGCGGGGCAGAGAGTGAAAGACGGAGGTGGAGACAGAGGTGGGGACAGAGGCGGACATAGAGACAGAGATGGGAGCAGAAGTGGAGACAGGAACGGAGGCGGAGACAGAGACAGAAGCAGAGGCAGGGACAGGGATAGGAGAAAGAGAAAGAGAAAGAGAAAGAGAAAGAGAAAGAGAAAGAGAAAGAGAAAGAGAAAGAGAAAGAGAAAGAGAAAGAGAAAGAGAAAGAGAAAGAGAAAGAGAAAGAGAAAGAGAAAGAGAAAGAGAATGAGAATGAGAGTGAGAAAGAGAATGAGAAAGAGAAAGAGAAAGAGAAAGCGAAAGAGACAGTAGGGGAAAGACGAGAGGGTAGGGACGGGAGCGTACACGGCAACAGAAATACAGGAGGAAGGTGGGATGGTAAGTGAAAAAGCGCAACTTCATAAAATGTTTGCACATCAAGACAGAATTCCTGAAAGTCGTAAACAAACCTGACAATGCGAAAATTGCGTGCGACAAATGCATAACGATTCATTTGCGATGTGCAGCACGAGTATCACAATTTTCAATGTGAATAAAATTTGGCGTCATATTTCATGTCGGAATCGAAAGAGTAGAAAATTTCCGATGATTGCAGTAACGATATTTGCAATAATAAAACTGTGGTTATTGCATCATTACAAACTGCAAATTATTGCCCTTTCATAAGAAAATTGTCAATAACTTAATCATGATTTGCAAATATTGGAATTCATTTATTTATTCATTTATTTTATATGATAGCAAAAAGCGATGAATAAACGGAAAGAAACATGATGCAATAATGGAAGCATGTGTAAAATGAAGCAGTAACGTCGGATGGGCTGACCAGCTATGCATTTTTGTATTCCACTTATTCGAGAAATCGATTTCAAAATTTACCGAAAAAATGAATATATGAAATAATGTCTCAACATTTTTAGTGACTCAGTCGCTAGCACAAATCCTCAACGAAATATCGGTTTTCAGTGAGCAAACTGATATGCAGTAGAAATTCGATCGCCTCAAAACGCGGATTTCAAAACACTTTCGGGTGTCTCATCTTTTATAACTCTCAAATTTTGCAACTCTTAAAGTTCAACGATGTGTAAGCTGAAATCGCCAAGCGGATAAATGCATATGGAAACATATCACGTAGAAGTAGAGTCATAGCAATTGCAAATGCAAATTTATTTCCCATTTTTTTCTCAATTGCTAATGTATAAATAGATTCGAGTGAACTGAGATGGAAAGTGAAAATAATTTACGAAACTGATGAAGTATTTCAATTCATCGAAAATGATTCAGTGGTATCATACTCATCTTTGAACGGCGGACTAACAGATGAAATATCGGAAACATTCAACAAACGATGCTTCGTCACAGATTGTACTACAGACTAAATTACTCTTTAGTGGCTAGCCATAATCACGTTCGTCCTGAGTAATTATTGGTAGATATATTGTGCATTAACAGTTTGCATCCCTTGAGGTGATCATCAAATTGCGCAATAATTTTCAAAATCTTCACGCCTAATTCTTCAATAGCATTGCGACTTTTTGCTAAATAATTGCAATATTACGCACTCCTAGAAGGTCATATTTTGAAGTGTTTTACTAAGAGAACGTCGCTTCTTTTAGAACTCCAATAAACGTTCGTTGATTTAGTCACTTTTGGACGTCGAATGCAATCCAGGATCGAGTCCGATAATGATAAGAAAATTACCAATAGTAAGAAAAAATTGGATTCTCGCATTAATCGATCATATCTTCATTTCATTTCCTGTGTTAGCACAATAGCATTATTCATTTTAATATTAGCTCTTTTGTTTGATTGTTTAAATATGAGTATCGCTGAAGAGGGCATGTGTATATTCATTTCCTTTTGAGACAATTTTAGAAATTCAAAATACGCCGATCACCTTTAACAGTATCTCGACTGAATAATCTTTATTTTCTTTCAATGGCTCCAAGTACAATAACATACGTGCTCAGTTTAATTACAGCGATAACATGGTTGACGATCTATGCACCTTTTTTTTTTACAGAAACAGCTTACAAAAATATCAGCGAGTTTACAAGCTTGCCAGTTACAAGCTTATTAGAGAGAGGATTATTAAGGGATTACGCAACAGATCAATCATATTTCTAGTCGAATAATATAGTATAGGTGATATAAAATAGCATATTTTTGGCAAGCGATGCAATCGAAACGGTCGCCTTAAAAGTCACTTAGTAGTTAATGAAATCCATTAACGCTATAGTAACGATCTCTGTTCGGTTAACAAAAATGTAATCAACGATTGTTTCATTCAGTATGCGCAAAGTTTTTTAGTCATTGTTTGCGTAATTTGAAAAATTTTCGTTAAGAGAAAGGCATATGTGGCGCGTTTTTGAAATTTTTGACGCATATATCGTGTGAGAAAAAACCTTTCATACTCTAAAAGAAAGTTAAATGAGAAAAAGTCGTCACATTCTGAGGAATGCGCCTCGCATGTACGAATAATTCGGCTATCAATTAAACTTCGAAATTTCATAATTTCATTTATTGATTACTCATTATATTTGTATTTGAGATTTTCTGCTCCTTTTTTNCTATCAATTAAACTTCGAAATTTCATGATTTCATTTATTGATTACTTATTATATTTGTATCCATTTTTTACTTATTATATTTGTATCCATTTTTTCTATTTTTTCTTATTTTTCTTCAGCGAAGTATTTTGAATTACTGATGAGTGGATTCGATGAATGCGACATCAAAACAACCAGGGATGAAAGCAGTATGAGATAGCAGGATGTATGCTCTTCCGCTCATTAGACAAGCTGGTTTTATGAATAGCCAATGAATAATAATAGATTCATAATAAAGCATCAACACTCAGTCGATTCTGTCGCTTGTCGTATAAATCTCTTACAAAAGATTCATATTGATGCAATTTTATTAGGGAAAAATGTATAGAAATATTGCTTATCGTTAATTGTCATTAATCCTTTTGAAATTTGATGTATCAAAGCGAAAGGTGTTATAGCAATGCGGCAAATTATATACATCTAAATTCGCAATAGCATTTATTATGCACGCTAGTGGATAGGTAAAAACAGAGAAGCGCATGCACATACACATCATAGTAATATCGCATCGAAATTTGCAATGATGCTGCGATGTAATGAAATTACTCTTTGCTATAAAATTTGCATTTCGTCCTTCGTAGCAACCAACATACGAATCTCTTGATTTGTATATTGAACACTTTAGCAAGAAACTTCTTTTCTTCACGAAATTCACGAATGCTGAGAGGTTGTTAGCAAGCTAAGAGGCTAATTTGTAATTAGCGTTATGCTGGTTGATGAATCAATGCAAAAATATTTCTATAAAAAATATTTCTTTGAAGTTCACATTTCACTAGACGATAATTAAACACAAAAAAATGTTGCACAATCGTCTCAAGATACGTTTCAAACTTGTTGACACTCTTTCACTTCGACAAACTCCTAAGTGGGGGTATCACTGAAAGTGAAAAATGCGACTAAAACTGCAGCGGCGTTTTTTTTATGTTTCTAGCAACTTGAAGAACGCATATATGTCCCACTAAATTTTCATGATCTATTAGGGAAAAACTAAGTTCTGCCTGGAATGAAACTTCCTTTCAGCTCTTTATCAACTGATAATAACCCTACAGCTCATGCGATGGTTGAGGAAAAACGAGGATTCTGCTGCGCTTTAAGAAAGAACAAAATTGTTTTGTTATATGGTGATATTTCTGAGAACATACGCAGTCTACAGAGAAGAGGGTTATAGAAATAGAAAATATTCATTTAGCTATGAAAGCAACATAATTCCAAGACGAAGGAATCGTAATGTTCGAAGAACATTCTAATGATGAGCATTTCAATTAGCTGCAATGTGTTCATGTGACTTTGAGGAATTTTCAGTGAATAATAGGAGAAAATGAGCATATGGCGACTCTATAAATCAGATTTGTTCATGGAAAAGAGTTGAAGGATGAAAAATGAAATGTTTGATGTGGATGAAGATAGTCATCAAAGATCGAGCGAGGATCTCGTCACTTCAAATAAAGTGCATATTTGTCAGCACTAATTACGCACTCTTGGAACTTTTCTTTCTCGATATAATTCTAGAAAATAACTGCAAAAAATTTGTAGAATTTTGGCAAAAGTAGAAATTATTTGAGAAGCAACAATAATACATAAGAGCAACATGTTGCGATATTATAAACAAGGGCGTTTTAAACGAACTAAACTGTTCGCTTAAGTAACACAAAGTTCGATAAAAATTTTTTCTATAAAGTTGGGAAGGCAGTTGCAATCTAGCAAATTTTTCGAGCGAAATAGCCTTAGACGGATGCAATCACATAAAGTTTAACGTCTTAAACTGACATAAATCATATTTGTCTGAAAGTACTCAAAAGAAAGAAGAAATCGATCGTTTGTAACATATTCAATTTTCTCTATTATATATAGCAAAACAATGTCAAATGAATAGAGTGCAGCTAATGGCATTCGATTATAAACTGAGCATGCAATGTATGGGATCATCTCTAGAATAAGTGGTATTTGAAAATGCTCAAAATATACTCATAAAAAGGCATCACCTATATAAAAAATTAATGCCTTTCATCCCATTCAAAGTAGTCCTCTGGCGCGTTGATACTTCTATTGCAATGCAACCTAATAAGCGATGGAATTGTCCAAAATCATTTCCTATCATTTTTCTCACAACTTCTAGCGATGCCACCTTAATCTCCACTATTGTTTCTAGTCTTTCCACGATTAGTTTTACTAAGCGAATAGGAAAATGTCAGCAGTGATGAAATGCGGCTAAGTAGAGGTATTCAAGAGAGATGGTGAACAATAAACTGGCTCATGAATGCAAAAAAAAAAACAAACTGATGCACAAGAACTGATAAATGAGCCGAAACAGTATCGTAATGTAAAAGCGCGAGATTCGTCAAGACATATCTTAGCTCTTGAGCGGAATTTTTTTGCCAACAATTTTCTTGATGGAAAGAAAAATAATTTAGAATCGATTTCATATTAATTCAAATTTGACAAATTCTTTTTAATCTTGACGATATTGATGATTTCTGTGGTGATGAGTGTTGTTCACTTCCCCCCCCGGTTATATCAGTAAAGTAAATTTCATCATCGATAGCAGTTATAGATGTTGTAAAATTTTTGATTATTTTCATAACATTCCTCAAATCCATTGCAAATTTGAGACATCGTAGGCTTTTCGTTCATTAGCATGCAGAACACAAAATTCATTTCGATGCAGTGCATTCAGATTTTCCTGAGAAAGAAATTCATTGATAAGTTCGCTTCGACAATTTTATTGCTTTATAAAAAATATGCGTTGTTTTGTAATGCCCTTCGTGATTTTGCTAACTTCGCTAAGTGATACTTCATAAGTTGATGTGAGCTGAAAGTCTCGCGAAAGTCTCATCATTTCCAACGAATATTCTGCCATTTGGAATGCTTTATCTTCTCATTTGTTTAACTTTGAATTTTAGATCGCTCATAAAAATTCGTTTCGAAATTTCGCATATCTCTGCCGTGATCTTTCCAAATTCGAAGTACTTTTGTTCTCTCAAGTCACCATTTTTCGCAATCGTGAAGTACCGCAAATGAAAGCTCAGGGCAACGTGTATTGTAGAGGAACCTCATCTTTTGAGGCAACCACCAATGCTAGTCACGCTAATGAGAGATACTCGAGGTGCCACATTACACATGGTTCTTAAATTTCGAACATAATTTTTCAGCTTCCGGAAGTTTCAGGTAACAACTTGCATGATCGTATTTAATAGTCTTACATATACGGTGGCACCTTTTATGGTGGAATTTAATGCTCATTTTTAATTCTCGTAAGTACATAACATATCTAACCATGACAAACATACTGCTATTTTGAAGCATTATTTAAAGTATTTGATTGAAGCCGAACAGGCGGAGCCAATCCAATTCAGAGGAGCGCGACAGGAGCCGAACAGATTCAAATGGTGAAGAAATGAGCTAATTAGAAGCAACGAACGGTAAAATGATGCTGGATGTTGATAATCACAGAAAATATATTGATCCACTTTTTAATGGCGGAAGCTTTTGCTGACGATTTCCACGAAAAAAAAGTTTTATGGTAAATGTCATTTTTGTATCGAAGATCAGAGGCAGAGATCTTCTGCAACGAAGTTTTTTTTTCCAAATTTCACTCTCCGAATGAATTTCGCTCGATTTTAATGAGACTGGATGTAGGAAACCTCCAAATAAGAATACATATTTGTGTGCATTTTAGCGACACAACACTGTGCGTTTAGTCGAGTTCAGTACATTTTTTGGAGGAGTTTTAGTCACTGCATATTCATAAGTATGGTTTACTTATTGAGGCTCGTTTGCTAAGTGGAGGTAACGGTTCCGAAAACTCAGCTCACTTATGAATGTGCTTTGAAGTTTTGATGAAAAAACACGGTCTCCTTAATGGAGATCGATGAGAGTTGACTTCCGTTTCGCTAACCGATTTGTGGAAATGTTCGCACATACTCTTCGCTGCCTTTTAGATGAACAGAAATGACATGACATTTTCTAAAGCTTCGAATAACCAAAAAGTTTGCGAATTCAGGAAAATATTACCACAAAAATGTTTTACATAGAAAAAATATTAATTAAAGAACTGGTGAAACAAAATATTGAGCAATCAAGTCTATTTATGGTTAAAGAAAGCTTCAATGATGCATTTGAGATAGCCAATTTATCACAATCGAGACGGCCACTTCAAAGAAAATTGAATGAATCATAGTACAGACTATATATTTTCAAAAGTGACACCTGGAAACTCAAGGTAAATCTTGTCTGAACACCTCTTATAACAATTTTCATCATTCTTTCCTTTTATAAATGGTCTTTGTCCATTGAGTTTTTCACGTAAATAATCTCTCAGATTTTTTTTTTTTTTTTTTTGAAAAATTATTTCCGCAAAAGATTAAAATTCAACAGGTGAGAATGTAGATTTAAGTTCAAACGTTCGCCATATCATTCGTCGCATTTTCTCTCAGTTCGTTTGAAAATTTTCTAACGTTGTTAATTATATATTCGAAAAAGACCATGATTTCTTCAATATCGAATAATGATCGATCAGCCTAAACTGGCAGATCACTTCATTTAGAGTTAATTATTTATAGGAGGGAGAAAATATCCATCCTCTTCACAAAAAATGCTCCTCTACTAAATGCATAGGCTGAAATGACACTACCAATCAAGGTAAAGAAATTGAAAATGATGCCATATATTCATATGACAAAACGAATTGAACTGTTTCATTTATTTACCAAGTAGAATTTTAATTTTTGCATTAGTCATTGGATTAAGAATTTTTCACAGGAAAAAAATCATAGGATTTTCAAAAATTATCCTACGAAGCTATCATAGAAATATTTCGTGAATAAAGTTTGTGAAAATGAAAAACTAACGATAATTATTAAGGTGAATAAGTTTCAATAAGAGATTCTCAAAATTTCTATTTTCAATTCATTTGAAATTGTGATCGGAATTTAATTATTGATTGACTGAATAATAATCGAATGATTAAAGTTCTCAGATAAGCATCAGAAATATACTATGACATCTGATCGAAAAAATCTTTGTCGATTTATTTTTTGCTAGAACATTCAAAACAATTCTTTCACTAGATTTCCACAAATCTTAAAATCAACTTTTACTTCTTCAAGACTTGTGAGAATAAATTGCACTCGCTCAGTTGCCGGTAGCCTCTCTATTTCCAACTTTTACTGCTATCATAGAAGAAAACATTGCAATAATATTTGAAACTGAAATCGATTCCATCAAAAGAAAACCACTCCCACGGATTCCTTCAACTATTCCCTGCCATCATTTCTCTCGCTTGCCATTTCAACAACAGCATAAATATCTAAGGAACATTCGCAGTAGCAGTCGAAGAACTCATCGCTCAAAAATGATTTACAAGCTGCATTCAATGAACTAATTCAAGCAATATGCGAAAGATAGACTAATCGCCATCATACTTCCTATGCAACTATTGTTTTCGTTTTTCTTTCGCGCATCCGTTGAGCAATTAAGCTAGCATTCACGCTGCATTTGAATTGCATATCCGATAATGACCTCAGCGATGAAAGCATTTTCAAAACGTAATTAATTGTATTGAATTCAACAGGTGGCACCAAGTTATCCCCCTAATTAACAAAAAAGAATTCGTTCTTTCATTGAAGTAAACATTTGTGAATGATAAACTATACCGCTTTTCTTGACTTGGCAGCCAGATAAATACGCCTCAGCGGTATAAGAAATGCCATTGAGATGGAAGTGCCAAGTGTTGTCACCTTATGATGGAGATCTTTATATGAAGGTGATGCAGTGATTGAAAGAACAATTTCTGTTTATCGCTGATCGATACTGGTGACAATTTCTGCAGATCGATACTCGTCTGGATAGGAATAGCAAATGGCAATTTATTACAGAGATTCGCTGACGATTTGCATGGAGATGAACGTCGTTTCGGACAAGATTCTGTATTCTGAATGAGTGGTGGATTGGCTATTCGCACATATTTGCAGAAGGCTGATGCAACAACCCGATAGAGCATTCACAAACAACAATGTTGCGTTGGGCGTTGCAATGCGTAAAGCAACAATTACGAAAGCAATAGAGCTTTGAAGCGAGTGCCTTATTCGGTGTTGTGAGGTAATATGAAGAAGAATAGTCGAGCTCTACTAGCTGTGGCTTTCGTATGATTGATGAAGGGTGTCGAATACGTTCTCATGTTACTTCACAATTCGATTAGATTGATGCTGAAGTGCTCTTGATAATTAGCGGAAAGGCGTTGTGACACTTCACTGCCATCCCACACAGCTCTACTTCCGTTGTGACTTTCATCGATCATATATCATCAAAAGACAACACTTTCCAATGAGAGATTCGAAATACACTACATTGGTCATATATGATAATAATACAAGTTCTATGCTAACATCATACCACAATCGCTTTTGAATTGCAGTTATTATTGCATAAATAAAATAAACTATCGTATAGTATAATAAGTTCTTACTTTTAGAGAATAATAATGAAGTGGCGATGCTTAAGTTTATAACAGCTAAACATCAACAACACGATAAAAGCATATGAAGCATTGTGGCTCTTGCGTTCATTAAATTAGAGCGTAATTGAATGAGTGCACTCAGGCTTGAAGCTACTCCATCATCGGAAGTAATAGGAAATGACGGTTGATAGAATTTTGATTGTGATAACTCTCATAAATTTAAGAAGAAGGCCATTGAAATCTGTTTGACAGTACCGAAGAATATTGTGGGGAAAATTGAACGCACGGAAACGAACACCCAGAATGAGTTGAAGTATAAACGGTTCAACGAGCTGTATAAGCCATGAAATTTGAACTAAGTAGTACAACGGCCTCGAAAAGCGATTGTGGACAAATATGAAAATATAGAGTGGAAACATCGGATATATATATATATATATATATATATATATGCTTCAGCACAGAAACAATAACATAGGTTGCTGCGTCAGTAGCTTGTTCCATTTAAAAAACAACTTCCATATGCATTTGCTGTAATAAAAAAACACAAATTTAAACATAAGGACTCGAAAAGGTTGCACAGAAATTTCCTCACGAAGTTAGACAAGTCTCATTTCTCGCAATCCTCCACATAAATGAGTTTAGCAATCTTTGTGCAGAGGCTAATATATTACGGTGTCGCTGAATTTTTTCCCTACTCAAACATCTTTTTCAACTATGAGTATAGATGCCATTCGATCTATATGTGCCTCTAGAGACCGATTGTTCAATGTTGAGTTTTGCAAAAATTAATTTACATATTAAAATGGAATTTTCGAAGCATTAAATTGAACGGAATCAGTCGAACGCTTCTGGTTTTTTGAATATTTCAAAGCAACGATATCTAAGAAATGCACCAATTGGAGCTAATGATACAATCCTTTCTCGCTTTTCAAAAAATTCTTTGCGTTATTATACTGATAGGTGATTTCATTGGGAAGTGAAACAGTCAGCCACATAAAGCTGCTCGCCAGAAATAGAGAATGAAGAATTGACCGTAACATGTGGACGTGTTATTATAGCACATCCCTGTATTATCCGTCAAATTATTGAGTGATGTTCGTTGCAGGCGGTAAGTAAGGTTTGATGCAATGGGAGAGTATCGCCAACAACTGTTAAGAGATCAATAGTAAATATTAGGTATGAATGCTGAATGGTTCACCCTCGACCATAAATACGATAGCCTATATGAAAAGTTCATATTCCCATTACCAAATAGAAAATAAACGATATTTTTGAAAAGTTGGTAAAATAACGCAAGGGGATGTCTAATAACGTCTGTACAAAAAGCCTCATGGAGGTGATAATGTAACAGATTTAAAACAGCCGATAAATTCAAAATAATGCAGTGAATTTTTTTTTGCTATATAGTGAAAAGATTACTCGAATAGTCCATTGCTAAGAATCACAACGAAATTTTAGCTGATTTTTGCAATGTTCTGCCTATTTTGGATCCACATAATTAGCGTGTATTAATCGTGCTAGGTTTCTTCATAAACAGGCTGTTGTTTGAGGGTTTATTATGGCCAACAAGCTATCCACATAGAAGCCAATTAGATGAAATGCTAGTCAACAAGTGCAATATGAGCCATGAAGTTCTATTATATGAAAACAGAAAGTGATTTGCATGAGGGGAATAATTGAAGGTGAAATTGTGCATATTAGTATGACTTTAATGCATTTATATGAAAAATGAACGAATATAAATTTCAGCTTTATAAATGAGAATGCATATTTTAGCGAAAATTGTATCCTAATAGCAATGAAAAATTCTCTCTGCATTGTATAGTAGAAAGAAGGAAATGCCAAGAACTTTCAGGAGGCTAAGAGAAAAGATTTTGGGATATGTTGAGAAAAATTTTGAATGTTAGATTTCCGACAAGCAGAAAGGAATTACGAAAAAAGAAATTCTGATTGGAATAGAATGATTATTTTCACATATTTTCCACTAAATTCCAACAATCAAATAAAGGGGAAAATTCAGAGGGCAATAATTCCCTCAGAATTGAGTAATTTTAGCCGAATTTTCACCACCGAGAAGGATGAAAAAGAGAGCGAATGTATCGCTATTCACACGAGATGACGCCGTGCTAAATTTTTCAATAGATACTGCTTATGCTATTTCCTTATGTAATAATTACTTGAACAATGTGGTATGAGATAGCTTAATATTTGCCACTCAAATCAACCATCGTATGCTATAATTAGTTACCCTCATTTTCGATCGTAATATGTGATACTGAGAGCAAAAACACTGAATGAAATTAATTACCATAAGAATCACTAATCGATGTAGGTATTAAAATAACCGGGCTCATTGCAACCTTCGTACTTGTCTTCTTTTCAATTCAAATATAACAGTTCTCATAAATGAATCACTTTCGGAACCGGTAAATTTCTGAAATTTTTTGCCCATATTGTTGAAATATCGACACTCGGGAGTGCGACTATCGGACGTTTTTACCGCTGCGGTTCTAATTCGAAAAAAAAAAAAAATGAATTTTACTTCGCTGAGTAGCTATTGCATTGGATTTAACGCATTATGTTGCAGTTGCAACTTCTGCAATATCCGAATTGCAATGCAATCTGAATATTTAAGAAAAAAACATGTTGAGAGAAATTAGCGCTGATATATGGAATAAGAAAAGTTACTGAAGAGTAGAAACGCTGCCGCTCAAAGTGAAATGAATAGAACTTTAATTATTCGGTGAGTTATAGGCAACAACAATAGTAATTGCTTTTATCATATGAGATGCATGCAAGCAATGAACCATATAAATTAACGGATCTTCAGCTAGTATTAAATTTTTTATCATTTATTGAGCATTTGGCAGTCAAAAAAGAATGTTGAATTTGCTCTCCGTTCACAAAATTTCTAAAAATTACTATTTTATTAAAAAGCTGTCAATGCATGACATTCATGCAACGAATATAGTGAGAGCTTTATTCGGCACAACACATTTCATGCAAATAAAGGCAACAACGAAATAGTGTTAACAGCAAAATCGGACAACTTCCTGTTTTGAAGTGCTTCAAAATGTTGGAAGCATATGTCTTCTAGGATTGATGAGAGTCCCCCTTATTACAACATCAATCAACCGCAATTATTTCAAAGATTGCTAAAAATGCCCATTAACGCAAATCAACTTGTCTGTTCTATGTATCTATATGAGAGGAAATCTACTATGGCTATCATTGTGCCATATCTTCGCTCGAAGTCACACGAACGCGTAACGTAAACATATTCGAATCAGCGGGATCAATAATTGCAAATTCCACTTACGCATATTTGCTTTCTTGTGAATATTTCCGTGGGTTAAAGCTTGGAAACGGAAGCAACAAGATTTCTTGAGGAAAGCATCCAATCTTTCTCAGAAGATATTTGCTCGCAAGCAACAATGGTATATGATTAGCGGGGAAGAGCATATGTTTGTGCTCGTTCACACCTACGATAGACCAACCGCTCACATAAATATTTCTTGAAATAAAGTATTTGAGCACCGTAAAATATAAATTTATGTAACAACGCATATAATTCACACGCTATGAACACTTTCAAAGTTTCATTGAGAAAAAAGAAATTAGAGTCTGAAAAAAATGTTCTTACAAGGCCACTCAATATGCTCCATACATCCAGTGAATGCAACGTTTCTCGACCATAATTGCAACAATTCGAACCTAAGCGGATATACCATATTTAGATGAGCGTGTGTACACAAAGCACAAATTAATTACGGCCTTAATTCTTAACTCTACAACTACATTCATCGTAACATATGAAAAGATTATCGGAATTGATGATAAATTCTTTTTATTCATCGTTGTTAGCAATTTCAGCAAGAATTTTACAGGTAAAGTGGTATGTAGCCTGCCTACGTGACATTCACCTTTGGCATGGAAGAAGAGAGGAGGCGACGATGTCTGAAATTATGATGCATGAGCAGTACATTCATCGGGTAATTATTATGACGACGGGTGCTTTTTTCTGCATTTTCCTATAACGATAAAAAACATTTGCAATAATATGTTTATAGTCACAAATTTGCAGCGATGAGTAGAAGAAAATTCATTAGCAAGAAGAAAAAGTCGACATGTGCATGCGCATGTGCAGCTCTAGCTGACTTCGAAAATCCAATAGCGATCCAGCTGCGATAGCTGGCTGATACGGCAAACGAGTTCCAAAAAAGAACACAAATTCCAGGATATTATTGCTGGATAAATTAAATCTGCCGCAAAACCACCAATAAAGTTGAAGGAAAAACTTCCTAATTCATTCGTTTATAATCTCGTAATCTGTTGAAAAAATAATTATGTACAGTTAGGAATTTTATTTCTCGTTGATCTTACGAATAAGTGGGATATAGATAGTGACCAATATTCTTGATGGCAAATATCAATGATTATCTATCAATTCATTCGGGTCGAAATAAATTCCATCTCTATATCATCAAAGACATAATCGCAGCTAATCTTCCAACCGGAAGAAATTCCACAGCCATTTGCACAGATTTATAGTCTCTTATGAAATTTCCGGTCCTAATGTGAATGAAATAAATAAATAAGAATTCATCTGAAAGCGAAAACATCTTAAACGAGATTTATAGAAATAACGCATCATATTTGCTTTAAAAAAATCGTTCACTCTCCGAGAATAAAGATCAACTCATTTGCTAGAGCTAGTAATAAATAGCACAAAAATTGTGAATCTATGATTTTCAATATTTGCCAACTTACCAAATGCCATTTGCTTGCATCCGAATAATACTGGAAAGTAAAACAAGCGATCGACGCCTAGAAGTTAATTATACGCTGTGAAAGTTGTACATCAACGAACATGCCAAACAATGTTTATGGGTTTTATTTGAAAGTAAACAACACATTACATTTATTTTCGTTCACAATGTGAATGAAAAAATATTCTATTCGATAAGGTAGTTCACTTACGAGATCGACAATATAAGTCAAGCATGCGCATTGTGGGAACGATATAAAACCGATCATCAAGGATCACATGATCGATTTTATTTGGGGGATAAATTGAAAATCCTCGTAATTAAAGGAACAATTCCATGTGATGCGCTGATCCTTCACAATGAAAGAACAATGCTGTTTGCGCAGGCAGATACGAATTTATATTGCGTCTTTTCACGGCTATTCTCATATCTCATAACGGATGCTCTCCTCTTTCGTACATGTTTATCAGTTGCAAACGTATTCGATCATATACACATATCACAGTCAACATAGATGTAACACACAGTTGTAGCACAAAGAGTGTTATAAAATCACCTTCGATGTTTTAGTTGCTATATTAATGATGTGACTTCAGCAAAGTAGAATGCAACTATCATCAACGCCAAAGATCGCTAAAAAGATTGTTGATAGCGTTGAAGAAGAATTAGTCGTTAGCAAACATGTGCTTCTTATTTTAGCATATACAATGATGCAATTAGCGATAATTGTTCTCGAGTTAAGCTTGAGGTAAATTGTGAAGAATTTCATGATTTTATACAATTATTTGGAAATCGAAGCTTGTAGTAGCATGTTTAATTATGATTTAAGTCGTCGTTTTTTTTTTCAAAGAGTTCAAACGTGTCACAAATAAGATGTCATATTTCTTTTTATATTTGTAACTACGGAATGAAACTCGATAATATTTCTTTCACTTTAATATATTATTACAATTATAACACATTCGATCAATTTTCAAATTAAATTGTTCCTCTCGCCGTAATAGTTGTAGGTGGAATATTTGGCGCTAATATACATCCTCTAATCTTGAGTAGTTGATCGAATTGCTCCATAAATGAAATCATTTCTTCGCGCTTTACCGCTTTCTTATTTTCACTTAAACCAATTATGCATCGATGCATATAAACGTATTGCACATCGGTTTGTACGGAGCCAGGACGTTGTCGACGTAACTCTTTTACAATATCGACCATCGAAAGCTTCTCACCCGCCATAAACGCTTGTAATGCCATTTCGAGTCCAACAACAGTACCGGTACGACCAATTCCTAAAGATTAGCATAGCGTGAAATGCTTTTCATATGAAGATAAATTTCATGTTCTATTTTTGAATTTCGTTCACTTATTGAAATGAGTAGATGCTTCAAAGAATCGTTGCCGAAAATCAACTAGAACACCGAATCACAAGCATAACATTTCAGGAAGGGAGTACTTCACAGAGAAATTTATCGACTTTTATAGCCAAGGAAGTCGAAGCTGTTGAGTACGTAGTACTAAACTTCAGCCTTACTTCCTCCAGGCACACATAATGCCCTATTCAATGATCACTTAAGTTATCGGGCGGCTGAAAATTAATTTCTGATAGAAATGCAGCCGAACACTG
The DNA here is from genome assembly GCA_022844705.1 of Toxascaris leonina. NCBI lineage: Eukaryota > Metazoa > Nematoda > Chromadorea > Rhabditida > Ascarididae > Toxascaris > Toxascaris leonina. Next base: position 136,141 of record JAARMF010000032.1, on the reverse strand, counting down.
CGCTATGATAGTTCCTTGTCTGAATATTTCTTCGCAGAATTTTAATAGCTATATTTGCTAGCATTCCAATTCATTCGATCACAATTTTTGCAGTGTTACCTCCATTGTTGAGTCACGAATTCTGAACAGCTTCTTACCAGCCGAACAATGGACAACGATATGGGTGTAGGGTTTGAGACGTGCAAGAAGCCTGAAGCAAGCGAGATAATTCTCGGGTACACCACGATCAGGCCAATTGTTCCAGAACATGTGCTCAACGGATAATGGTGGCTCCGACTCGATGCTCACTTCCAGTTGGCTCACCGTAAGCATCTTTTCCGCCTGCACAATCTTCAAGTTCTTCACAGTAATTGGACCATATTTCTGCTGAAAAATGTAGATAGAGCTTTTTAGATGTTATTTGACCGGATACAATAGCACTTTTTCTATAGGATATCAAAATCTGCGGATTTGTTCTATGCAAAATATGACAGAATGAATCTGACAATAAACGCCCCTTTAAAAATTGAAGTAGAAAGAATTCTGGAGAGATTCGAAAGTTAGCTGATGAAACACTTTTTCACAAACTACTTCACAGGATGGTTTTTTCAAGGATTTTGAAAATTTGCATGTGGCCTATATATTCACTGAAGGTCATTTTTTAAGGAGACAGAAGAGGGGGAAGAAGTCGTTATGTTAGCAAAAAGGGAAATAAATGAGTGGAGGTGAATGGGAAAACTTTATTGGAATTTCAAACGTGAAAGGTTACTTCCATGATTTAAAGGAGCGAATTCAGCAGCTACAATGTATAATGTAGCTCTCTGTGTTTATAAACGTACTCAATAATGACACTTAAATTTATTACATTACATCACATATTTGCAAACACATGCATGCCTGAGGACATTCTATGTCATGTGATTTCTACTGAAGTAGACGGGTCGTCTATTTTTTCGATATCTGCGAATAGAAGGGGGGTGGGGCTTCATTCTAAGGTTCGACGGCATATTTATGGCACAATTGCAGAAATGTTCAAAAAAGTTAACCGTTTCATCAACGTTCGCAGGCCAATATTGTTCGCATTTCTTTTTGCCACATTCCATAATATTGCAAAGCATAACGATGGCTTTTGATTTCTCTTGCCATACCATTCTCCAGAAATCAACTAATGTGTTCGTCTTTGGTGCCTAAATGTTGTTTTAATATCACTCATTTATATGCATTCATCGAAAGATTCCTCGACAATATCTGTACAAATTTGAGGTGAGGAATTCCTTCAGCTGTGTAAATTCATTTTTCAAACTTTTGCGATAAAAAAATCTGCTCTTGTATTGCAATGCTGATGCGGAAAAGCATGCCATAGATTGAACCAAAATTAACTACGCCATTCTCAAACAACAGACTAGTGATGACAGTCTATGGCACGTTTTTTCCTCGAATTTGATTGTCGCATTCTTTTCTTTACACTACTGGATCAAAAAGTAATCATATGAGAATTACGTATCTCATATTGTGATTTAAATTCAGGTGAGTGATATAAAAAAAGGCATACTGAAATTGCTAAAAAGTATTCATGATTCGTTGAGATACGTTGTAGGTCTCCATGTTTCAATTGCGTTTTACGTAAGAAACGAAAAAGCGTTCTTTGAGATCGCAACAAAATATTGTTTCAGACAAAGCTACAATTACATTCCAAATCCAAACACTTTCAACAGTGAAAGCTGAAAAGACGCAAGAGTATAGCATTTCGTACCGAGGCTTATAAAAGCATTGTAGCAATATCGCGAAGGAAAAAAGTAGTCTCGAAAGACGGAAGTAATCACGAAACTGAGGAGACATTCAATCATCCTTACCGCACCACCCTAAGAAGGATTTTGTTGGGAGATTAGAGAGGTGGGTTTGAAAGACGATGCATTATTTTTCGACTGAACGTATGTCGTGGCAATAAAAATTCATTTAGATATTTGAGCTTGAGCTTGTTTCAGCTTAGATCGGAAACATGAAAGAGACGGTTTTGAGAAGTTTTTTCGCAAGGCAATGCTTTGACGAGTAACAACATTACTGAATTGAGCAAATATTGCGTTGGCGCGTTTCTGTTCATGCCTTTGCAACCGCTGCAAGAGGAAAATTCCTCTACGTATTTGGTCACATTTTCTTTGTGGTACCCATTCCCTGGTTTGCTCTCGCTCCCTGTGCTCCTTTCGCATTTTTCTCCTCCTCCGTCCTCCATTTCCTGCCAAACGCGTCTTTAGCGATTATTGTAATAAAAGCACCGCTCAAGTATGCTCCCTACCTGCGTACATATGAATTTGTGTTTCGATTCGCGGATATCAACCCAATTCGCATGGATATAGTCGTTATCGGATCCTGGTGGATATGTCAATACAACACGAGTGTCATCCGTGCAATACACATCTGAAAGTTTCTCACTGCAACACTGCCCACTTTGTTGCTTAAAGGGGACGAAGCATAAACACACAGTCGCCGATATGTGAATTCAGTTCATCTCAGACTTTTTCGCTACCACTGAAAAGAAAATGTGAATTCATAGATAGTAAGAGTCAACCCTCTCAGAGGCTACTCTCGTAATTGACCGGCTGCTTGAACCTACACTTCCGATCTCACAGATGCATTATATTTAGAAAGGAATAGTTGATGATGTAATTGAAGAATCAACTGACCAATCAGACGTTTGATACTGGATTCAACCATCAAGGTGTTGTCGAATCCAGTATGAAACGCTGCCTTCACTTCACAATTAATAAAATGACTGTAATGAATCTCGCTTATCCCACTGATTTTTTGTTCTGAGGTTTTCCTAGCACTTCGCTCGAACACATGCGAGCGAACATTTCCTGTCATGATTAATTATCACATTTGAGAATAAGTACAGCATCAATGCGTCATTCTTTTTATATTAGCTGAAATATTAGCGTTTGATGGAGAGCTATAAGCAATCTCATGATTTCTGCTTTGAACTCAATGCCATTGTCATATCATCTAGAAATATGACTTCTGAAGTTGTTAGCTGTTAGCAAAATTGTGTAAAATATAAGGAAGCCAAATATCAAAAAAAGTCACGGTGGACATTGATTGCTGCCCTTTCGCTTCATACAGTGTGGAGTTATCTCTAGTACTGCCTTTGAATTACCTTTGTATCTGTTTTTGTCAGTATTTCTATCGAATGCTGTTTTCTTCAGTTGTGCAGGTGGAGGGGTCGATTTTTTAATTTCCATAAATTCCTTCACCAAACCCTGAAATTAAGTTCCTCTCGAAAATGCTTCTCATCAGTCGCAACCTACAGACAACAGTGCGCGTTTCTGAGCATACGAGATTACGAAATAGATGGGTAACATAGGTCTAGTAGTTCCGATAAAATATTCCTAGAAAGCGGTCGAATATTACGTTCAAATTATTGGCATTCGAAAAACAATAATACATCAAGCTTCCAATTCTGGTATGTCGTCTATTGAGAGCAGGTAAATTTTATAATCATCCAGCTTATTTCTGGTTCATCTGACCGTATCTTTTCGCCATTTATTTCACCTATTCGAGTGGTTCGAGTCAACAATCCAGTTAAAGAATTTTATCATTTTTTGACAATGTTGCTAGATTTTCGAAAGACAAATATCTTGCATCGGTGGTTGATGGAAATAAAATCAAATACATTCTCATCTATTCGCTTAAGAAGAACATATCATCTCTATGCTGTTAAGTTCTTCAACAACCTCAAGCTAATATATCATCACTGCGCATCTTCAACAGAATCTTGCATTGTGAGTACATCTTTCGAATCGTTGCAACAAAAAAAAAACCAGAGAATCACCTGAACACCGCACTGTGCAGATGCTAAGCAAAATGCTCTCATCTGTTCAATCATCTCAGGTGAGTCGCCCTTCCTTAATGTTGCACCTTTCTTCTTTTTATTATGATCGACCCGTTCGATTTGAGTCCCATCCTCTTCGGCTGAAGACAAATTTCTTTTAACTTTTCAATCGCCGCGGGATGAAGATATCAAAAAATGTGTACTCATTCCTCAGCTGCAGAGAAGAGGAAGTATTATTATCTACTTTCCGTTCTTTATTTTCCACTGCAATTTAGGCACATTTCATATCAAAACTGAATGACACCATCTCAAATGTTATGCGCTTAAATTGAAATAACACCAACAACTCTCGAAAATCGACAGATTTCTGTCCAACTGAAAACATTGCAATAATGAAGAAAAAAGAAATGGTCGTAATTTTTTATAATACAAAATATGCTTCTTTAAAGAAAATTTTATTTCCACTATCACCATTTTTTCTATAGTGGTCAAGAATGAATTATGAGAAATGTATCCTATAGTAGTCCAACTTTGCATAATATAGGCTATAAAAGATATTCAACGAAACGATCGATATTAACGGCAACAGTTTATTGAAGAAATAATAAACCTTGATCAAAGATGAACTCTTCGTGTAGTGTATTGTAAGGTTGAAAATGACTCATTATGAAGCTCACAGCGTTTTAGCTTCATCGTATTTCGTTCACTGTAGCTGCTAGCTAATAAACGATTTTAGATTTGAGAAATGATTGGTCACTACTCACCTGGCGCCTGCCTAGCCGCCTCAGCTGCACGCCGCATGCGGATGGTCATGCGGCGCAGAAATCCTTTCCTAAACGGCATCGGATCGTGTATGAACGTAATCTTGGTGGAATCACTTTGTGCCTGCTTTGCTGAAACATTAGTGTCATCATGCTATTGATTTCACCTGCATAAACCAGGGCTCAAAGTTCAGTTTACAAAATGGTCAGCCCAAAAAGGATTCCAATGCAAAGTGATATCCATTTTTCTGTTATTCAGAATGAAGTACAGAATAAAGCAGAGACAAGATGTGAAGGAAATGCACTGAAGCTGTAGGAATGACAACATGAAAAGGTTGCAATGCCTTTTGATCATATATGTTCAGCACTTATTTCAATGTATTCGTGTTTGTATTTGCATGCGTATATCAACATGAATGCATGCCAAATAGTGCCATTCTGTTAACACCACATCGGCTCTGCCTTCGTAGTGCCACTGTTCGGATCGATGTCCTGAGATGAGAGCAATTTTATAAAACAGTAACACGGAAGAAAATTCTGGGAGTTATTTGCTAAATGAGCCTATTTAAAAAAAAAGAGAATGAAAACAGCTGACATGAATCGGGAAAAATACAAAGAAATAGCTCATATTCTTATAAGACACTTGTATATCATACAAATGGGTCATAGAAATCTAAACCTTTGGCGGAACAATTGTGAGAGCGCTCAGATGAAATGAAATATGAAAGAGGTATTTTATCTGATTATTTTTGTTGTATATTTTTGGAAGTGCCCCGTTAGCTGAAGGAAGTGTAAAAGCGCATAAAATGATAGCTTCCTTGGCAAAAGTTCTAAACATATTTAAGGAGTTATCGGATCATATCGCTCTCTTTGAATGGCAACTTCAAAAATTGGAGAAACTTTCACTTATCGCCTTGCACTCACAACTGGACCGTTGCTGCGACAAGGTTTATAATGCAACGTTTCTGTCACAAACCGATCAACCGATGAGTCCAGCTCAAGAGTTGCACCAATGAGGCGAAATGTCCGTTGGATCGACCGTCTATCAGATAAACAAGAAACTATGAATGCATCATTAAGACATTTGTTATTATATACAAACAGTTGGGAAGAGATGCAAAAATTTTTTTTTATGAAGACTATGCAAAATATGAAGAAAGAACCAAAAAACAAATTGATTTGCTTATATCAAAATTTGCTGCACGCAACGTCGGAAATTCCTTGAATAAAGAGGGATTTAAATATATTATTAATAAAGTGCTCATTTTCTGCTGTATATTTTTAAAAGCGTTCCGCTAGCTGACGGAAATGTAAAAATGCACAAAATGCTTCCTTGAAGGTTCCTTAAAGCGGTGCAAATACAATCAAGCATGGCATGTTGCGGAGTCATAAACACGGACTCAGTACGACGTCCTCGCAAAATTACGAAGGCTCAGATCGAAAGAACTTTGCTCACCTGTGCACCTGATGACTGCTTTGGTGACTTTTGTCTCGGGCATAAAGCTGGTGCACTTGCGTAGCGCAATTGTGAAAATAGAGCGGGAGCACATGAGCATGTCGGTCTTTTGTTTGTCTCTCTCAGCGACGACGGCAATCGAAATAAGCGAAGGAGAAATGATAAACAAAGGAGGGGGGGGGGAGGGTGGAAGAGGAGGGGAATAAGGCTTCAAATCATTTATATTCCACTCTATTACCTCGTTATTTGCTTAATTAGGTTAAAAGAATATAAACTCAATCTGATTTCAGGACGTTATTCAAATCGCACCTACATTTGCAAATGCGAGAGCAGCTTAAAACTCGTAATTAAAAAACTCTCGTAAAAAGCGCCAGAGAATGATAACACTGCGATTTAGTCACAGAAGGTGACTGGGATAATAAAGGATGGCCCTCTAAAGGAAATCTCAAATTCGTGAATAGAGGTGATGATATCATGTAGCACATTTTAATAAGTGAAAGATCCGGGCTCTTTGAGAACTCTCGGAAAGTTTCATTTTCTTACGCGGTCCATTTCTACATGGTTATGGCTAATTCTAAATGCTTCTATGGCCTTTTGATGCTGAAAAGGTTGTATTTTTGAAAGGACAGCAAAAGAAAATCTCCCAGAGAAGGTATTTGAGAGGACGACGCTCCCGAAGTGAATTTGTCTGCCACAAATTCGATCTCAACAAAGTTTTGATCATCGCTTGTTTCTATATAGCTTTCTTTGATGGTCATATATTTATTGGTGTTCATAAAAACGTAGTTTCTATTCTGAAATCCCAAACTTTTCAATATCTTCAAAGATTCTTTCTGAAACCTCTAACTTTTCAATATCTTCAAAGATTCTCACGTTCACAAACCACCAGCTAATTCTCACATAAGAAATGGCTATCCAGGTTTATTTTAGACGAAGATACGCGGCTTCTGTGGATCCACCATCTTTTTGACGGTCCGGTTTATCATCGGTTTATACCTCGTTGCGTCCAGCATCATCATTGAGGGCAGATCGTTGTGAAAAACGTGTACAAACGAAATATTTTGCACAATGATTCTATTACTTATTTATTCATTCAAAAATTGTTCGATAGGTCTCGCTAAAACGGTATTCATTCAAATACACTGAACACTTGCAGACATACTGAGCATCGACTGTTCAGTTCAGATGATAGGCAACGAAGTGAGGATTGCCAGTGCACAAATGCTTTGTCAATTACACGCTAACAATTTGTAGAATGTCTTTGCACGCTTTTTACATCAATATATTCGACGATCGGCATGGAAATTGGCAAGTCTGCGCGCACAGACGTCTTACTATTGCATCAGACACAGATACTATAGCCACAACCGGTGGGGCAGCATCGTCGAGTCAACGTCGAATGGCATTGATCGTCAGCGCTACACCAACTAGTAGTGTATTTTGAGATACATTGATGACCTATTTGTTGAGGCGATGGGCATTCAGAAATCTCTGGTGCGCAACATAGAACGCCATCCGTTGCTAGACAGACCTGTAATTCATAATGTTCTGACCAGACATGCAATGGAATTATTAAAGTGCACTCCTCTCTGAACAATTTTCTTTCAATATTCACCATCTTCTGACTACAAGAATATTATATTAGATCAGTCGACGCATTCACTTGTTTGGACTTGAGTCGATAGACATTCTCATCCTTCATTCTTTTGCAGATATCCGACGTTTCGCTCAACATGGAAGCTAATGCCGTTATAAGTCGAATGAAATATTGCTGCTTTATTACACCTATGACAGCGGCGACTTCAAGACTGGTCGAAACGGTGAAATATTAGTGAGAAAAGAAGTGGAAAAGATAGCGAGTTGATATGGTGTCAATTGGTATGATGCTCGATGGTTTCGACTATAGTGCGAATATGTTCATATTGCATTACTTTAATTTGTTACCTGCAACTATAGAAACTTCCATTTTATTCGCAGAGGTGTTATAAATACTCATATATTCATTAGCTGAAGAGCTGAGGATGGGAGGAAGAAGTTTGTAGAATCTTAAGTCTAATGAAGGAAAGTGACAACTGGTATAACTATATTATAGCAATCGAAAACATTGCACCTCAATGAACCGTCTGCGTACCATGTGGTAATATATGTTCAGACAAATGGCAAGCGAAGAACTGAGCATTGGATTCAAAGAAATACCCTTAGAAGACTGAGTTGATAAACGTTCGCAGTTAATATTGAAAACTTTGAGCATAAAGATTTCTGTCTTATCATCCGCTCATTTAAATGAATATTGATGCATTATGAATCCAACGCAAACAAAATAATCGGTTTCACTGCACAAACAGCTCCAAAGAAGGTGTTTTCTGCCGAGGATCTGAACCCGCAATATTTCGATCTTTGGGTGAGCGCAATTCCACTGAGTTATTGTGCACGCATTTTTCAATTGCCAATAATTTTTGCTACGGTCTTGTCAATTCTAATCGGCACATAATATATCACGCTTGATGAGTGTATTATCTCAGTAACCACAGTAGAAAGGCTACTTGTTGGATGAGACGGTACATTATAAAACAGTTAATATTTTACTAAAATAATCACTTCGCAACCAAAAGATTTTAGTTTAAATCAACTTCAGATTCACATCCGTTAGTCGAAGACGTCTTCATTGGCAATTAGACAGTTGTCGAAACCAAACATTTTTGAAATGAAATTTTGCTCTGCATCAACAGAATTTCAGTCAAGAATTTCTCAAAAATTCTCAAACTTTTTCGACAGGAAACGCATTCGTTCAAAGAATTATCCCCCTATAAACAATATCAAATGCATCTTATAACTCATCGAACCACTTCGACAAGTGCTTTCGTTTCGACAGTTGTTTAAGAAATATTTAGAAGTGCAAACGTCATATTTAACTGAAAGACCAATCAATTAGGAAAACGCTCAAACGTATTCACGAAAATTATATGCATTCACTAAGCGTTGAACCGATTAAATTTTCAGTTTTTTTTGTAGCTAGTAGAGGAGATATACTTTTACTCGTCATATGCTGCTTTATTTTCACATTTCATTTTGCAACCATCCACTTCCGTCTTCAAATTTTACTAGAAATTGCGCATAAACAACGTGCATTAAGAATGCTCGTCGAGAATATTCAGTGCCAATTAATTTTACAGTGTTTCCGCAATTTTTAACAATATCAAAACCAATAGTTCAATAAATATTATTATGTTGTCTAACCATTATTATTTACAGCACTGAAAGCATCTTCAAAAAAAAAACCAATCGAGTAACATCACTCAAAAATGGAAGTAACTCTTCAACAACCTACTTTGATGTTGTACTTCAGTAGTGTTTTCTAAAGCGATGCATTCCACTTTGTTAATACCGAGTTTCTTCCAGTATTGACACCAATCGAGAGACTCAGATGCCATCGTGATGTTCATTTGGATAGCAATGCATATTAAAACGACTGATTTCCACATCCTGAAATTTGACATTTAATTAAACAGTCTATCGATCTTATGGCAAACAGCGTAAGAAAATATGATGACCAATGGGTACCAGTTTATAATACGATGCAGTTTTTTGTAAGGTAATTTTGGGAACACAGTAAGCTGGATAATATTAATTATTTATTTCTTACGTGAAAAATTTTAAATCCAGTAAATTAGGTGTGGGTTGGACGAGACGGGAGGCGAATGTGAGAAAGCAGTGGGGCCGAGACAGTCGACAATGAAAATAGGGGGAAATTGGAAACTCGAAATTGGAAACTAGTAGATGCTCGTCAGTCACAGGGCTACAGCTAGCAACTGTCGAAAGAAGACTAAAGCATGAAGCTTCAATAACATTTAGAACTAAATTGAATAAGTCTTCCAGTTCTCAACAATATCATTTTAAACAAACGTAAATTTTGTTGTCACTATCCGCATTCTTTTCCATATCGCAAAGCGCCTTTCAAACGGCTTTGCAACACAAAAAGAGTTAGTTCGAAGAGGTGATAGGAGGTGAAAGTTCGCATATCACTGTGAACTTTGCAATCCTTCTAGAACTTTTTGCATGATAAGTTGAACACAAGGAATGCTTCTTCGCAAAACACAACCCCATACTTGCATGTAGCTAAGAATTAGCTTCTAATTACCATTGTCCAAATTAGGAACATAAACATGCTGGAGGAAAATTGAGCTTGCAGAAAAAATACCCTTACTTGCAAATCAATTGCATAGAGGCAAGTTCAACAGAAGCAGGTATTAGCAAGAAAGCGTTACAGTCAAGCAAAGCATAGAATGAGAGCACATTTGTGCGCATTACGTTCTTGATGGACAATGGTCAGTGGTCACTACGTTTGACGCCTCATCTAGAAAGCAAATTGGCGATTTGTTACTGTTGTTTACTTACCACTTCGTGGCATCTTAAAAAACATGTTGCTCACTTTTGTGCAAATCGTTCGAATATTTGGTAGTGCTTAATGGTGCAAACATGTCAGCATAAACATTTCCATGAGTGACTTGGAAGAATTACTACTGAAAAGTTTATTTTCGCATTTTTTTTTCTGAGAGATAAAAATATTCAAAAATATTTCGTTACAAATGAAGTGAAGCTTAGAAAATTGAACTTGAAAGCATCAATAAACAGTGATGTTGCAAGAACTAGTTCGCATCTGAGTGCCTATTACTTCATTCATTCATGAAAATACTAAAATCGTTGACTCACTTTGCATTCACTCAACGTTGGCATGTTTTATATTTTTACCTTAACTCGTCGTCGTTTTATTGTGAACCTTCGCACATTTATATTTTTACAGCGCATTACGGGAAGGTTGTGCTGGACCAGACGTCTGGATGAGCCCGCTTCTTTGTGGCTATCCATAGAACAGTTTCAGCTCCGAAGCTACTGGGGCTAAAAATATAGAACTAACATATCATGATATGCATTTTAGACTCACCTCTCTTCTTAAAATTGAATTTCACTAAGCGAATTCAAAAATGCCTTCAATCAAATAAAGATATTTGAAAAGCTGTATGGATTTTACATCAGTTAAAATTCTCAATTTGCCCTTAACGAAACGCAAAACTAGAGCAAATCTTTTGTAGGTTTTGCATGCAATCTGCCGGATTAGTCAAAATATGGATACATTATTGCATACGCTCCATTATCGATTGGTCTTCCTTGAAACGGATTGATTTGTTCGATGGAAGTGCAGAAACACCTATTCATTCAGCTCATATTCTCACAAATCCTTCATCACTTTGTTATCGACGAGTCCCTTCTGTTGCTCCATTTTCTTCGCTTGAGCTAATATCAATCTACTGGTAAATCATCTTGCCACCGGGAAAGAGCAAACGGGCTTCACTTGCTTCAGCAATCGTTCGTTGTATGCAAAAAAAAATGAATTTCGTTGCGTTGGCTTGAACTTGCAGATAAATTTTTTCTTGACAAATTGACATGAGCTAGTAATACAGTTGCTTAGCTGAAAGCACGATTTTCCTTCATGAGAGGACACGTCATACGAGTTTTCGTAGTTGCTTTGACTAAGGAGTCTTCATTTCGCAGGTTTATGTTTTCGAGGTTGGTTTACACCAAGCAATTCTGCTCGTCGCATACCTTTAACTTGTTTATTTCATACCCGTCGACATACACCTCTGGGCTTCAATTTTGTTGAAATTTTATAGCATCAGCAAAAGCACAATATGACAGTATCATGTTCATTTGCACATGTGTCTGTCCGTTGAGTCGTTTCGGACTGCGAACCCCAAAAATTGCCATATTGCTTTTATGAAGAATGGTCTAAACCGTAGAATAGCATTTAAAGCTCGGTTTATACCGAACAAATATACCACAGTGGTTTACACACACCATTAGTACATCAAAAAACTTCTGCATCATTTGCGGCTGAGAAGCATCAAGTGTAACCATGAGGGTTGAGCCTGACTTCTCGCAAAACTTGGAATTTCTAGCGCCGATCATTATCTCAAGAAGGAGTATTATAGGGTGTCTGACTATTTCTGTCAGATTTCCGAGCATCTGTTTGATGCTATAGGATGAAAGCTAAGACAGCATCTATTCCACCAACGTTTTCAGCACGCTTGTCCTATTATAGGAACGAAATAATGCTAGCTGATTATTGCTAATTAAGCTTTCATTCAAGAACACGATTAGTGAGGCGAAGAAGGAGAGGGATCCAGTCTATTAGCCATCGAGCGAAAAATACAAGCCGATCGGATGTAAACTTGGTTAACATTATCTCTATTTTTGAAGCATTAATTGTTAGCAATACTCATAGCGACTCGAGAGATACGGACCTAACTGATAACTGAAATTCCATCTTGAATTTGGAACTTCTTCAAAGTGTTCTTCATTTATCAGATTATCATCATTATCATCATTTACCAGATCATTAAAGAATATTTCATTTACAGGGTGATTGAAAGTATCGTTGCAAAAAAGAGATTGCATGTTGAGTGTTACCACTCGAACTGCATTCATAACTTGAGCATTAGCTGAGTGTCATCTTCAATGATCGAATAAGGGAATATGCATTACTAAGAATGGACTCTATTTTCAGATGACATTGGTGGTTATATTCCAAGCCATTTTATGTTTGCTCGCATTTGCCACTCTAGTATTTCTCACTTTCTCCAATGAATTCTTGAAGGAAGTTTCACTCGATCCAGCTGCAGATTATGAGAATCTCATCAACTGGGATTTGGTTGAAGAGTATTCGAATCGGAAAGCACATTCGCCATCGTTACCGCTATCTATCGCATTCGTTGAGGACAATTATTTACCACAAGGTTTCCCTAAATTAAAGGCCATTTGCGATGAGTGTTGATTTCAAACCGTTTTAGTTATATATTTGATTCCATAATGGAACATTTCTGTTAAGAAGTTATTCGTTTTCAGTAATTCACAGCCCTACAAACTAGTTAGTCATACGAATCCCAATGAAGTAAATCGAGTATTTGCCCAGTAAGTAATGACATAAACGTCAATGAAACAATTAGTGATGAAGTTTGACTGTTTTTATGCAAACGCTTCACTCATATCTATTCGAATGATCGATAGAGCCGTCTAAATATTTTGGTATAAATATACCCGATGGGTAAAGTAATGGGGAAAGGACGACATGATCGGTGTTTCATCGCAACTTCCAACCTTGATAAATCTACAGTAAGGATTTGGCCAACATAAACAAATATTTGATATATTTCAATCCATTTCATCGTTACTCTCAAAAATTTGGCACGTGACCTTGCATAATTCCTGACATTTGACGAAGATAGGGGGTGTCAAAGGGCGCAGTCACCATAGCACCCCATATACATCTCCATCGTCGAGAAAAAAAAGGGTCAAAGGGCACAATGCGTTATTTTGCACTGCGCTTTTCATTGAAATGGAATTTCAATTCCACGATGATTGCAATGCTGAAAGGTTCTGTTTGTGCAACATTCAGAAGTAGCAACAAGAATTTGTTTTGCATATCATCATCCTATATGCCATCAAATTCACTATATTTAAACATTGCTGTTTTTTGTGTACAATATAAACGCTTTATCCTCATTCGAAAAAACGTATTGCAATGCTTTTTGCTATTGTGTTATAGCATTTGAGGACTCTTCTATTATAGAATGCTGTGTTGCCGTATTATGCTGTTCTCTTATATGATTAATCGCGTTTATCGTATTTGAACGTTTGATCAGATAATCTGCCTTCTTTATTGCTTTTAACTACTTTCGACTTTTTGAGCTTCCAAACATTACGTTTTAATACGTCCGTCGAATATATCTTATTAGGCCTAAGCAGATAAGGTGAAACTTTATATTGAAACACGGAAATATTGCTTTCACAAGTAAAAGTGTTACCTCTCATTTCTGGATTATTTGCCAGAAAAGGAAAATAAGAATGTTTGGAAAGAAGCGAAAATAGAAATTCGATAGTCAACATCGAACGGACAACTTTGTTTAAAAAATTTCGACGAGGCTTTTTCACACCTCTAAATACCATAAAAACATAGTTTTTCGATTCCGCATTTCCGCACATTAAGAAATGTTATGAGATCTATAAAATGCTATTCGTATTAATGCACCTATTTCACTTCATTATCGATGCTTTCAAATATTGTTATTGTCTGTTAATTTGTAAGCGTTGATGCGTAAAATATTCATTTCCTCACAAATGAGATTTGATATATAAAACTCTTTAAACATTTAAATTTGCATATTTTGCAATGATAATAGTATGCAATTTGCAATCATCTATTATTATCGTCTTTTTATGCAAAATTGTTGACAAAACGAGCAAATGAAGAAATCATAAGGAGAATCATGAACAAAATAAGCAATTTTATACTTATTTTATTAACCTATCGTTGCAAAAACATTCAATAAGTAAATCAATCGGGGATTAGCTTTTTATGCAACGATACGATACTTTACAACGATTTAAGAAGGTTTTTCACTGCAGAAACCTTAAGTTCAGCTGGCATCGCAAATAATTCGCCTTTTCAAATATCCAGAACGACGAGTGTTGTTCACTCTGCAATGCTCCACATCGTATTCAACCTTTAGAATAGTGCAATCATTCAGAAATTGCCCATCATATGCTATATTCATTTTCTACGAATGCTCTTCGTTACTCCTCTTTGAGAAGTGGCGATTGCACCGGCGTATTTTTTATCCCATCCATATGAGACATCCTCATTCCGAACTTCATTTTAGGAGACCCTACATATATATATATATATATATATATATATATATATATATATATATATAAATGTAAATGTATTGCACAAATCATTAATATATAAATTAATATATAAACCCTATATATAAATGCATAATCATTAATAATATTGCACAAAAAATCAATAAAATAAACGAATATAGTAGCATTTGTTGAGTACGATACGACCGACCATTATACCTCGAAAAGCGCGATTATGATGGCGACATTTAACAGACGATAAATTGGAACAGTGAATAAACCCTTTATGAATATAACACGAATGGCGTTGTATGATGAACATTTGGACTCTCTGATCACTGAAGTGAACCGTATCAAAATGCAACGATAATGAAAAAGGTTTTTTGAAGAGTGAAGACAATGGAAGTCATGAACTCTAGGGGTATAGATTTGTGCCACTGGAGTAAATCCTAAATAATGCCTTTTCTTTCATTGTGATAACTTAACACTGAAAGCTTCAAAACCACCGTTGAATGTGAATCGACATATAAGAGTATAGTTATTATGGTGCTGTCTTGATCGTTTACCGGGTAAGAAATTCCAGCCCTCCGGAGAGTGATGCCACTTAAAAACAGCATTCGCGAGAAGTGCGGTTAAAAGAAGTTTATTGATAATACATAATATTTGTAAACATCACCAATAACATAAGAATGTGTTCGTTATTCAGCTAGTGAGCAGAAGCATAATTTTATACATTCAATCATTTAGCATTTTATCAGTTGAGTTTTTTTAGTTTTTCAAATCACTCATCAGTATTCTCCAATCACATTGAAACAGAGTCGTTGATAAACTCTGATAGAATGAAGCAGTAATTGATTGAGATAAAAAATTATGAGTGAAAAGGCGACAAATAGATCAAAGGCTTCAATAGCTGTATATTTGCTAGGAAGATAGCGCCTAAAATTATACATTCATAAACGTCTCGAATAAATTGAACAAGATGTATGCATCGATTGAAAGAAATTGTTTGCATTCATCTCATATTTCTACAATGGGAAAAACTGCTATGACGTTTGTATGTCATATTATGAACATATTTTCGACCGCATATCGCTTACTGCGAAAAATATCACAATCATCAGCACTAATTATTCACTACAATCTTAAATATCAGTATATCCGGATACCAATGCACCATCCAACTCTGTTAGCATTTATTGAGTGACCGCTTGACCAATTCATTTCTTGTGGAGAAGATTGTTTCAATATAGGTTTACAAATTTTGAGAAATGAAACAGACGTATGATGGACTCTTTCTTTAAATGAGTTCATGAACTGATACGCCCATACTTCAACAATCAATCACCAAACTTCAGCAACGATCAATGAGTTTTGTGAATTCCCATTGAAATTTCAGTGTTTGTAGCAAAATGATAAATGATCACAAATTATTTCAATAAAATGTCATTTCCGACATTTCCGACTTGAATTTCCGACTTGAAAATTATTTGCATAGAGTTATCGTCATTTCCGACTTGTAAAACCCTTCATTTACAAAATTATTTGCATAGAATTTTCTTTTTTTTTATGACTTAATTTTACAAATACGCAATACAATATGACTACATTTTAAATTTCATATCGTATAAATTATGGACTAATTGAATCATTATTGGTGGATAAATAATGGGGAATACTAATTCCACTAAGAATACTCTCCATTGTTTCTGAGCGTTCCATCTTCCGCCTTCGAAATTTCGTCGATAAGAATACGAAGAAAAGGAATAATGCCACAAAGGTGCATAATACGCTAACCAACGTTATGCATACAACACTCCAACTTGACAATGAGCCTGTTGATGCGATCTGAAATTCACAACTTTTTCATCCATAATCATGTGATTTTATTTGTTCGAACAAAAATCTAGTGGTGATTTCCACGGATCAGTTGAACAGATCTTTTTTAGTTCAAAAAAAAATTGGATGATATTTGCCGCATTATCATCGTAATCCTTTTAATCAGCAATGATAAAGTTAAATTATCAGTCATCAGACTTCACTATTGTATTGAGCACTTTTTTGAACGTTTCACGGAGATTACCATCGTTTCAAATTGCAGCTTATGCTCAGATATCACATCAAAATAGAATGAAATCCCTTAGGGCATATTAAATAAATATTCATCATATAAAACGAGTTGATGAATTAATATCAGTGCAGTACTTTCGTTATAAATAAAATAGAAATACTCTAATATTATATTTTTTGAATAGTTGGAGAGAAGGATGAGGGTTTGAAACAATTTAAATATGCCGATCTTTCATCGAATTTCTCTTCATATGCTCCGATCACCACCACTGATGTCAATGATTCAGTTTATATTATGCGTTCTCATTTTCAGTGGCTTTGCTTGTTATTTATTCGATATTCCCTAAAATTATAATGCAATTTAATGCATTCAGGATCGTAATTAATTCCAGCGGAATCAACAAGTGTAATGAATTAGCATAGAGAGAAGCAATTTTAGCATTGCAAAGACAGGCTTCGTCAACAATTTCACAAAGAATTATTGCCCATGAATATATTCCACAGTGGATATCAAATTTCGTGGCAAGTGCGCCATCATTGAAATTACTGAAGAAACAGCGCGATAATCGTCATATCAATATAAAGCACAAAAGTGAATAATTGTTTTATTGCAATTAATATTTAGATATATTATTCGCGGTATCTTCAGATTGACCCTTAGAAAAATTTGACAAGCTGAGAAGAATGGACTTCTGGTAAAGAATTATTGCACAAGTGAGAATAGTTCAAAGTTCAAATAAGTGAAAATAAAATAAAATCATCGTTGTTAGATTATTAGACTAGTCGCCAATCATATCACCTTTGGAGATAATCGATTTGAAAAAAAAAACTTAACATTTATGGGAATATATAAGTCATATAAATATAACTGATGTTGGACACCTCTCAAAGAATAGAAGAAATAACTTCAGAAATGATATACAAGTTATAAAATGAAACTAACTGGTGGTTGTAAATCCAGAATCATCGTTCAGTGATTGGATAAAGGCAGCACAGAGAAGGCAACTTGAAAAAGAATTGTGAAAGTTGTTTAGCGCTTTGCTCTTTAGGATGGAATGAAAGCGAAATGGCGAAAAATTCACCCCAAAGAGTACATCACCAAAAATGGCACATCAACAAAAGCGGAAGAAAGATTCAATGAATTCAGTGCGCAAGAAAAAACTTTATTCATCGAGCAATTTGCTCGCTACAACTGTTCTATTCACTCGAATTTGTACCAACAAGTGAAATTTCTCGCTTCAAAAAATGTTCGAAGCATTTCTTTTCAAACATTCCCAAGCAACTAGTCAGATATCACTTGTTGACGAAATATTTCGTTAATTAAATGATATGAAATGATGACATTTTAGTGATCATATATGATAATGCCAAGTATTTTTAGTGGTTGAAATAGGTGTAACAGAAATAACGCCTTATATTTTCTAGACTACAGCAAAGGACCTTAGATCGTACCAGAATCAATGTAAGAAGATTGTAATGATAACGGGGAAGATGTCGAACGACTGTCTAAACCAACAAATGCAGAGGATGGAAAGAGGCAGTTTTTTTCTCGGTTACAGCTTCCATCCAGCCTGGTTATTCTTCAATTTCCGGCTGTCAATTCGCACTTCTCCCAATTCTGGCAACTCTCACACTTGCTTGTCCATCGCATGCGTCCCTCTCACATGATGATGTGTTTCCTCATACTCCATCACTACTTTCAATTCATATTTATGATGAATTTTCCCGTACGATGTCCATAGTGATTGCGGCTAAAAAAATTTGTTATTCATTGTCTTCCCAGAAATTTGAATACTATTTCAAGCATATCACCTAGATTCATTTACTACATTCAGGAAATAGTAAGGCAGAAATCCTATTTTAAAAAAAACGTTAAGAGATATTTATTTATTAATAAACATTGCCGTATATTCTTTCAATTAGACTTTTCATTTGAGCATATGATACAAACTTTGACCAAAAGCAGAAAAAAAACATCTGAAATGATGCACAGATGGGAATTATTGCAGTGGGTTTTATTACATAAAAATTTAATTGGTCGGGAATGAACATAAGTGGAATGACTAATATCATTCGAAGAGAATGTGAAAATATTTCAGAGAAATTTTTCAATATATGCATGGCCAGTCGTGATGCATGAATATTTTAATAATAAGCGGGAAGCAGTGAGAGAGTGCTCGATAACAAAATGCAA
>JAARMF010000032.1:92793-111849 GCA_022844705.1 Toxascaris leonina | reverse complement strand
CCCCCCACAAATTACTGTGTGCACGAAAGATTACAATATTTGCATCGCTTTTTAAATCAGCGAGAAGTTGCTGAGAATATACAAGAAACGAATGCGGAGATTTTCTTGCAAAAAAAAAATACGCGTCCAATAATAATTACTTGCAGATGAATAGATCGAATTGTGAAAAAAAAAGCTTTTCAAACTTGAACGGAAATTTGCAGAAGTTCGATGATAAAATTTGATCAAGCAACATTTGCTGATATTTGAAATTCTTTCCAGCAATATTTATACGAAAGGAATAGAAGAGAAGAGAAATGGATCTGTTGGAGTTGTTGCTGAAACTTGTATGTTTCTCGAGAGAAATATAGTGAATTTGCGATTTTTGCAAAAATTGCATATGTATAGCGAATTATTGGATGGTGATGCATATATATGCATCTGTGAATGTTTGAGTGTTTGTTTTTCAGTGTGGGTGTTGGCTTTGATTTATAGGCAAAGAAGTTGAATGTGCTGAACATTCTAACACAACGTGAGCGCAAAACATTTCAGAGAGATGTATATTTCTTTGAAAAGTTTGTTCGATCGGTCGATAGGACTAAATGTTTACGTATTGCATTGCATATATCCCACAATTCGCTGGTATATTATGAGGGCAGATTGGTATAGTGAGCGAAGTTCTCAAAAATGCATATCGCACTAGTCTCACTGGTGTTTTTTTCCGTTTTTTATGAGGAAATATTCGCTGAATTTTGTTTCACTTAAGGTAGGGATTAAAAAAAATTGATGCAAAGAAGCGAAGTCGAATAGCTCAATAAATATAGGAGCATAAAAGGCTTCTTTAATCGCGGCAGTGATCTTCTTAGCACAACTTGTATACTCCTCTTGCGATCCTCAATGTGATGCATTCGGAAAGACTTTTTCTCGCATAAGATCCATGCAAAAGCTGCTGATGATAATTTTGTTACAGATGAAACGCCGGAAGAACACATAAATTTTGTAGATATTCTTAAGCAATCAACAACTGATAATGTGTTATTTAACTGCTGCGTTGCTTCCGCTATAATTGTAGTCGATATGCGATGCATTAATAATTGCTTCAGAATAATGTGAAAAATGTTGAAAAGGTATGTTATGACGAATGACTGTGGAAAAAAAATGTAAAAAGGCCAACTGGGAGGATTGGAAATTGCGANTTGAAAAGGTATGTTATGACGAATGATTGTGGAAAAAAATGTAAAAAGACCAACTGGGAGGATTGGAAATTGCGTTTGAATTTAAATTTTTAGCATACGTGATCCTTTTTCGATAGCAATTTGATTCGATGAAAACGCTAAGTCGTTTTTTTTTCTATTGCGATGGCTATAACGAACGGAAAACTATAATTCAAGGGAGAATTCAAATGGGAGTATTTAATCAAAGTCACCATTAGCAGGTTTTTAAAAGAAGCAAGGAGTGAATGAGCAGAAGCAAGCCATCAAATGAAAATGAAGGATCGGAAAGGTAGGCAACGAAACAAGCAATTATTTCCCGAATAAAAGTGATTGCGAAGATTATCACCTATCTGCTGACCATATATGATCAGTGAAACCGTTCACATCCTTCCTCCCTTCACGCTCCCCCAATATCGGATAGTAATCTGTTATTTAAAAGCAAAGGGGGGAGCTACGATTACTTATAAAAATTGAACACGGCGGTTTTTGAATTGCTTCGAACAAGGTGAAAATATAAAATCGATGAATATTTTTTGAAAATGTTTCCGTTGTAAAAATTCGTCAGAAAATTTTATAGAAATAAATATAGGAAAAGTTTTGTGAGAAAAGTTTTCCGAATTCGCGCCTAAAACAGCATAAATGCCTTCATAAATTCTTATATCTCAAGAAGTATGAAAGTGCATTAGTGCAGTTAAGATGAGAAGCGTATTTGCGATCTTGTGCACTACATCACTTAATTTTAAAGTTTCGCACTGAACGATAAAATTGTGCACATAGAATCATTTACGTTTTAGGTCGGTGCATTCATTATTTTGACAAATATGATCGCCGCAAAGCATTTCAACATTTTTGTTAACTGAGTGAAGCGAAATTAAATTCTCGTAGAATGCAAAATGCACACAAAATTTCGTGATTATTGAGGAAATAACTGCAATCCATGCGAAGTATTATTTCCATGCTATTTCCACTAATTTAGATACCATCACTGTGATGTTTTTTTTCAAATTGAGGCAAACGGACAGAAAGATGACCAAATATATATACATCCAGTCTTATAAATAAAGTGGTGCTATATTACGCAACTAAACTTGACTTCTCGAAAACTATAACAACCATCTTCAGTGGGTCGATTGAAAATGTTTCTGAGCGGGAAAAGATCCACGTCATGAGTGAAATTTTGCGCTTGAAGTTGATTAAAGCTTTCATCCGGAACTTCTTCCCTATAAAAAACCACTAAACACATCAAATTTTCGTTGGTAAATAAAATTCGAAAAGAAAACTCATTCGGTATTCTCTCACCTCCATTCACTCGTCGCCTACGATGAAGTCACTTAAAGTAAACGAATCACCGATGCATATTTGTTCGTTGTACTAAGCACAATTCTCTCACGTTCTCTTTTGTTCGTCAATTTCCTCAGTAATCAGGATTGGGCTTGTGCCCACATTGTTACGCATCGATTTGTTGCACCACTCGAAAGAGCAAAAAAAAATTGAAGAACAAAAGTAGTCATTTTTATCAAATATAATAAAGCAGCTTCAAATAACTGAGATATTTGCATGATTACGTCGAAGCAAATGAAACAAAAATAAATTTCAACGTGACTGGCATAATAAGAGCACTCTGTTTTTTAAATCTATCCAGCGACTAATAGTCGATTTACTTCCACCACTTCTTCCCTCACCTCTCTTTCCCCTCAGAAAAAAAGCATAAAAGCCAAACAATGCGTTTTCTTATCAAATCACAACGATTTGTCAGTCGAAGTTTTCTTTGTAAGTTAAAATTTTTGAAAAACTACCTTGCAAAAGTCCTAGTATTTTAAGTTCCAATACACAAACTAGCATTTGGCAATCATCATGTGGTGAAGGCTCTATTTATTAGCTTTCACTACAATAGTTGCCGCAATCTGCATGCTGATATCATCGGGGACAAAAAAAGGAAATTTATAATTGCGAGCATAGCGCTGCTATGAGATACTTTTATTTAAAATTTCGATAAAAATAAAAACAGTAATATAGTGTACTCCCTCTGAAATGGACAATTGAAATATCTTTCAAGACTTCACATGAAAACATGCACTTAAAGACTTTCTTTAGCGATTTTGAGAAAAGATTTTCAGCTTTTGGAAACTTAATGTGCAAATCCATTTACTGACATCGACACGCGTTTTCCCAAAAATCTTTCTTGCAGAAAAGCAAATAGAGTGAATGGTATGCAAATTATATCGTTTTCGATGAATTTGATTCAACAAATGCTTAGCGAGAAACCCCCGCACACTCTGCTCTGATGATCTCTCTATTTCACAAGATGAATTCAATTTGACCTGAGGTCATTATCCTTGAAAAAACCAAAGTTCACTGAGCGAATTATAGTTTGACAAAATTGATCTTATCGTGTCTGCTAGTGTCGCTATTGCGGTATAACATCCGTTCAACTGCGATGAATTTCGTTTTAATTTTAAACTTTCACCAATCGATTTCAATCATCAATTCAACCCGAAATACCCAACGACTTCGTCTGTTAACTTGATCACTTGATTGACGGGACTATCGAGCGTCGATGACGTTGTCGGTCACAATGCGCTTCCATTAGGGTACTGAGACCCGTGGTTTTGCATTGTTGTAGCCAATAAGTGACGCTACCCCGCTGGCCAGGCGAGCAGGCCTCGTCTGTTAACTACATCAAACAATTCCATTTTATTATTTTCGTCTTCTACAATCGCTAAAACCGAGCAAATCAAGCTTATCAAGAAGCATATTCTCATCATCGAAACGTAAGCTATTTCTCACTATTCCTCAGATTCTAGGCAATCAACCGGTTTTGTTTAAACGAACTAGATGAATGAATTTCTCAAACCATCCATCACCAAATATAACTGTTAGTCGAAGGCATTCGAGATTACATATGGATCAGTTGCTTTCGCAATGCTATCGAAAAACGACCAAAGGGAATCGTGAGACTACGATCTCAGCAAAACGCATTCGAAATGTACTTCGACAGTGATAAAATGTTGAGCTCATATTTCATTTCCTTTAAAGAGTTTTTGCTGATTTTCTATTAAAAAATGTGCAGTTTAGTTCACTTATGCTGGAAAAGTTTAACGCTCTTCAGAGTTCTCTTCAGCTTGCCGAACGCATTCCCCCAGGGCCAGTAATTTCACTCTACAGTAGCGGAATTTGTCACTTACGATGAATAACGTGAAGGGCTATTCTTTGTGAGCAAGAAATTGGGATTCTGGAAGTAGACGAATATCCAATAGAATTTTGAGGCAAAATGTGTGCGAATAAAATGCAAAAGAATGGACTAGAATATGTGATGAACTTGAGCGTAAATATATTCACTGGAATATATAAGGATGAGTCGAATGTGATGGTCGATTCGTGCATGAACGCCACCATATTGTGTTTATTCTAAACTTAATCTAGCTGCAGCACACGTATCTACTTCAAAAGCGTCTCACTTATTCTCGTGCAAAACGCAATCCTGCTTGAGAACAATGAAGATCGAATCAAATAGCTCACAGGAAGTCGTGCAAACAACAAAATATCTACAAAGACAGCATGTCGATTTTCTTATAGGATTCTTACACTTTGAGCATCCAACAAATTCATCAGAAATATACTCTATATATTGCTTCTACATGATTATAGACAAAATTGATTGAGTAGCTCAAATTAAAACCAAATGTTATAGGAAAGCAGTAGAATAGCACTCGTCAAGAAGTGCAGGTTTGTAATACTAACTACCATTATGATAGGGAGCAGCGTGGAAAACAATAAAACAGCAAAGGAAAGGAGGAATAAGGTCATCAAAGAAAAAACAATTCCTGTGGAAGAGGATCGAGGGAAAACTATAGCACAAAAGAAGAAAATTGTTGAAAAAGATAGAGGAAAACAGGAAAGCATCTCTTTTAAAGAAGAAAATTACATGCCTATATATAAAAATGATGTGCCCATAGAAGTTTGAGAAGATTTCATCAGCTCTCTATAAAATACAAGCCTATAGCATAGATTTATTCAAGTGGAATAAACGCGCAAATAGAAGCAACAAAACTTTAATAGCTTTCGCAAATGTGCTTCAACAATTCCAACACTCAGCGATGACGACATCGGCTTTCTTCGCATATCAGTGGAAAAACTTGTTGAAGCATTCCATCACAGTTGAATTCTCTCAAAAATTATTTCGCGTTGAATGATGGATTCATCTGACTAGAAAGATATACGCTATGTACATATATACGCATAGATACATATATGCATATATATGTTTATAGATTTTGTAAATATAAATACACATCTACACAAAACAATTTCAAGTGAGAATCATATGTCTAGAAAATATAGCGCGCATGGTAAAAAGCATTAATGAATTATACATCTTCCACATGAAATATTTCACCAATATAAAATGAGCTATGGAAATGAGGAAGAGATTAAGATATATGCTACGAACTCATCATGACATGAGCTGACTAGAAGAATTCTACCTTTCCCTTCTCTTTCCTCTTCTCCTCACCATTTGCATTATTTGGGCTCATGCTGGTCTATTCGTAAATGTGCGGCGGCATAGACGGGCAACTGCAATATGAAATATCATTCGAGAAGCAAGCGAATCAGCGATGATTTACATTTTCAGCAACAACGTAAGTTCACGCATTCCAAGGCTATTAACTGATGGATTTTTCCTGAAAAAGAAAGCTTAACAATTGCCGGATTAACCTCAGAGTAAATCGTGTGAAGGCCTAGCATGGTAATCGTTTATATGGTTCTCGCGAAGCTGCTTTCACAGTAAGAATAAATTGATGCTTATTACAACTCTTCGCAAAACGACTCCTGGGAAATACTAGAGAATATTCAAATATGCTGAATAAATTAGTCAGCATTGCTAAATTAATGCATCGTAAGCAAATTTATATTTCTTTGAATGAGAAAAAAGGGCAAGTTCGCATTTGAAATATATATTCATCGGATGAACTTTTAACAACTTTTGTCGATGTTTTGACTGCCTTTCAAAAAATGATGGTTGGGAATTATTAGAGAACGTTTAATTAATTCCACTGGTAAACTAATATGTTTGGAATCGTTCAAATAAATATAACAATTTAACTCGAAGGAATTTGAGAATTTTCCACGAGAAGAAATTTCAGAAAAGAAAATTCAAGGCAATCGAATATTCTCAACGGGGATGTAATTAAAATTTTCGCTAAATGATGCGGTTTATTCAATGATTCAATTTGTGCGATAATCGAGTGAATAAATTTTATGATTCAATATTTTCATTAGCTCATCATATTCGAATCTCCAGCTTACGAACACAAAGATTTCCATATCATTTTCCATCAATCTAACACAGTTTCGCATTAAACACTGAAATATTTTATTTTTGGGCCATTTCCGAATGTTTGCAATCCGTAATTTCCGAAAATATTTTAACGTGAAGTGTTTAAATAATGCTGCCATCAATATATCTATGCCACTACAAGACCCGTTATTCCTCTCAAAATTTTTGCAGTTTTACGTAGTCTCAGTAAAAAATGCAACGAAAAAAGATGCTATCAAGAGAGTCATTAACGAATTGACAGCAGTTCAATCGGATGAATCTGGCATCTTAATCAGAAGATTGCAATTGCAATAGGCACATCATAAATAATTTATCGCTCCCGAGCATTTGCAAAAAAAAAAATTCATCAAATAAATGCAAATTTCAACATTTCTAAATTAGGACAACTACAGAATGAAATAGTGCAGTGATTACATAAATTTTCGGGGCTCTTGAAGGCAATAAAGAATGCTACGAAAACCTCATTAAATTTGTTATAAATTATAACTACCGAATTAATGCAATATTAAAGGTTTGTTAATTGACGTTAATACGATGAACATCAGCATTACGCCACCACAACACCATCTACAAATGAATATGTAAAAAGGCGTATAGAAATTGAGTTATAAATTTTTTGGTCCTCAGCAATAACGCTGAACTTCTTCATATTCTTGCCGCCATAGGGCAGCACATAAGACGAGTATGAATGAAAGGTGAATTTCCGTTGTGTGCTCTAGAGATGGCTGATGGGAGAATGATGGACGGTTGTGGCACACGCATTTGGCCCGGGTCTAAGTCAGTAAAGCAATTGATGTAGAGGACTCACACTTTCTTCCTTCACTCTTCTTCCTGCCACTTTACAGGAAGGAGAGCGGAGAATTTGGAACATATGTACCGTAAATCCCAAAGGCTAGGCAAATAAACCAGAGAAATCAGTTGGAATATTGAATCCAACCAAAATGAGGTCAACGGCTTCCTTTTTGTAGCTTTGAACACATAAAATGTAATAAGCTGGATAAATAAACTAGCGAAATCAGCTTAAATAGTCATTTCCGGAAGCGCTCGTAAGACGACACTGCAGATGATACGATTTGAGGTGCTATATTAGCAAAATAAAGCAATAGGCACTCCAAGAATGTCACTACAAGCATACTAATGACACAAAGCGGCATGGCGTAAACACAACATCACATAAGATCGATTAAACGTATACCAACCCCAAGGGGTTATCAAGAAAGGCGACTCAAAACGGCTATATAATATGTGTTCGGTGTATTTGACAATCTCAGGGGCATCATATCCGATAAACACGAAGAAAATGCGAGAAATAACCTATGAAAATAGCCAACATCGCATTGTCAGCATGGAACAATCGTTGAGAATGGATCATGGCAGCGTATAGGCATTCATTAAATTCGACACGAAAATGCTTGCATATATTAAATCGCTATAGATGCTGCTTCTATATGCGCGCAAATATTTCATGAAGCCGCTAACGATGCACGAGAATCGACATATGCGTTTCGATTCATGGCCAATAGAGATTGCACGTCGAGGAAAAAATGACAATTGAAAACATTTTCCACAAAAGATTTCAAAGAAAACACCTTTAATGGCATTGCTGCAGGTGCTGATTTAGGTATATGTGCTTCAAACGATGCCCCACTTCTATCGTGAGTGTGGTGCTGAACACTCATTGGAGCTATTGCACTAGTGAACCGAAGTGAAGGAACAGGAACGGCTCGGGTTGAGCGCATTAGCTCGGTGGCAGGATAAACACATGAAAAGAGCAAGGCCGAACGTTTGGAACTCATCTACAATCGGCGACTCAACTGGTCATTAAAAATGATCGCTTTCTGGACTCGTGCAGGTATGGAGTGGCTTTAACACAAGGTATTAAGCAATATACGTGTGCACCGATAAATATCAGCTGATATCTAAACATGTCATAAATTCATTCGTAGAATAAATTAGAGCGTTCACGTTTGTAAAACTTATTGCGATTCGCAAGAATTGAGTTTTTCATAAGTTCTCATTTTTTATCCCATTTTTCGTTGAAGCGCTCCAATGCTCTTTGTGTTTTCACCTGGAAATTGATCAAGCACTCATTTTTTGCTGAACGCTGAAATCAATTTTCTTCGAGAGTAGGTTTTTTTGCGCATGACGTCATGGTTTTTGCCAAGCGAAATGGACAAAAATGACGTCATTGACAGCACGACATCATATCAACCGCTACAGACAATGCGAATTGGGTTAACTTAACGCCGATAAAATACACTCCTCGTGCGCTGATTTTAAAGGGAAGAAAAATTGCACATGCGATTTATTTTGAATTAGTGGCACTGAAACGACAGGAAATCGAATATGCCTCCTAAGCCTCATTATAATTCGCTCCAATATGCATGACTTGATGCTATTATTCATCATAGCAGGCGAGCTTAATGAGCAGCGTTTTTATTTATCGCTAATATAACAACACGATGGAAAAGCAGATATTTTAGTTGCTCGTCGCAATAACTCTATTCAAGAAAGAGTACGGGTGGTAGAAGTGGCAAATGTCTTTTAGTTACTGAGAATTAAAGAATTGTTCAAAATAAGTAACAAATATCAAAAATATTAGAATAAAGAAAAGGAAATGAGAAAAAAGGAAATCGTACAAGTAATGATTATTAATTAGTAACACTGAAACTGTGTTAAGTTGGCAACAATCCTAACAAAATGCAATCAAGCAAAGCCTTTCTCAGCCATAATCCTGACTACTAATATTAGTGTTACAACATTGGTGCTAGGAAAAACCAAAACTCTATATAAAGGATCACAACAAAAAAAAAATAAATAAATAAATAAACAGATGAATAAAAAAAAACAGATGAGTCGAACCGAATTAGAGGCAACGTCTGATGTAGTCGAGACTTTTGGCATTCATAGCATTGGAGCTAATGCGGTGAATGCCAAAAGTAAGTGAATATTAAACAGTCATTATTCGACACATCTGTTGTTTTCGTTGCAAAAGACAGGTGACTATTCATAATTGCACACTGTGTCAAAATACCTTAATAAGCTCAGATGTGCTATGATGTTAGCGGAAAATAGAAAAATCCCTCATTGAAAGGCATTCAACAAAATCTTCTTGTCGAGCATTGTTCATATTGCAGCTCATTGCTGTTAATGCATATTTGAATCCAATACGACAGATAATAATAAAAAAGATACTGTAGAGATGTCGGATGACGTCATCGTCTATGGCATTGCTAACACGGCAAGATGAAAATGAAGATGGTTTCAACAGCACTACTTTCGAAAAAGAAAACCCATTAGTCAGTGATGAATTGCCCAAGAATTGAAATGTTCTATTAAAGCGTTTGCTCACCTCATACTCATTCTACTGCTCATTCGTAGAACTGCAATAGTTCAAAAGCACTAGAGAACTGCCCCTTCTAACTAGGTTTCATCACGCAAATGCGGGGCACTTCGAAACAGAGACCACAAAGTGCAATGCTTTCAATTCTACGTTTATTTTGTACCACATAATATACTCCTGCGCAAAAAAAACACGAACCCGTGAACTATAAGCGAAGTAATGTCTGACCTATGAAGATGCAATCGGCAGCGTATTGCATCAATTTTTTTTTTGGTGAGAAATATATGCACATCGCACCAATTTTCAGCATTGATATATAATTCATTTCTTTTCTCATTCAGAATCGGCTCCATTGCTGCGCTCCAACGCTTCAAGTATGAGCGTTGAGTCTTGGAGGATTTCCATCTACGGTCGTTTGAAATGAACAAAAGACTTTCTGCGACAATGTGAGGATAAAATTCGCACTTTAGGTATGGACTAACAACAATGGGCATATTGGGCTATTCTACATTTACTCCTCAGTTTTTATGATCGCTTTTCTTTGAAGCATTTGCTTCATTTTTCGCTTATTAAAATTGTGGTCTCATTCTCAAGCAAAGTAGTTCTCATATGAGCTTACATAGGCAAACTTCCTAGAATTCTTAAGTGTTTACGTTTTTCCTGCTAAAAGTCATTAGGAATTACTTAATGATGATTTTCACATTTTGCGCTTATTTCTTACCAATGTCGGGCTTAAGTTGAGATATATACTTTAGGCTATATTTGTTTTTCACGGCCAAAAAATTTTGCACTGAAGAGAAGTTTTTCACTTAGAAACATCTAGAAAATCGGATCTTTCGAAATAATGGGAAAAAACACAGAGTGTTAACATTCCATAAAATATGGTGAACGAAACTTACATTCGGTTTTTATTTGCCGGCCATATTTTCTTTTTCCGAGCTTTGTAGTTCCACTGTCGTAAGATCTTTTCGTGATAGCCAACTTTTGAGCTATGCCGAAAAAAAGGTAGGAATTGCGGCCTACCGTAGTCAATATGGCAGTTTTACGAGGTGATGGCTATCGGTGTGATGAGCACGAATTAATAGGCCTGTACACGACAAACGCTGCCGAACTTCTGGAAACGCAACATGAAGCTGAGTAGGAAGAGCTGACGAAAGCATTCAGCTATCGAAAACGCACGATAATGTATGCACAGCCACAACACTTGATGAGCCATGAGAAAAGTTGGATAGGGGAGTTCAAGATCGCGCGGAAAATGAGCGTTGCTTAAGTGCGCTGCCAAATGTTTCTCAAAGCATCCTTCTCAGCATCATTGGCTGCGAGTCGCGATTTCTTCTCTCAAATCCTCGAAGAGTCTTTTGAGTCCATTAGCAAGATCCCTTAAAATGAGCAAAAAGAAGATTGCTGCAGATATCAGACTGTGGTTGCTGCAAGTGCAGCCGAAAGCAAAGCAAGGGTTTGTTATTGCAGCAATGATCCATTACATTGAAGGCAGATCTCCGAACAGTTTACTGCTGAGTTTGAAAATTTTTTCCAACATTACGACGGGTTCGTGCAGTTCGTGCAAAAATTTTGAACGTCCTAAGAAGCGATGAATCGTAGGTGTANAATTTTGAACGTCCTAAGAAGCGATGAATCGTCGGTGTAAGGAATGGCAACTGATTAATGCACAAGAATGCAATTAACAGAAAATCTACAAGCATAGATGATGTTTGAGCATGACAAGGGCGTAATATATGATTTCTAAGGCAGAAACAGTGGAATGGAAATTAATATGCGGTTTCCAAAAGGATTGGACTGCATAACTCATAGAACGTCATTGGCGCTGGCAAATGACCTAAGGGCAACCGGATGTCACATAGAGACAGATGCACTGATGAGGCTCATAAGATAGTTCAGGGAAACATAGCTAACAGTGGAAAGTCTTCATGCAAAACCTGGCACAAATTAAGTAAGTATTTGTGGGAAGTCTGTCTGCTATGCAACGGAATGCAAGCTTCTAGCCTAAGGACGACGCTCTTGAAGGGCTTTTTCCTGAACGCTCGAAAATGACTCATTGATTAATAATTTAATTTCTATCGCCTTGTTCGCGCATATTAAAAGAACCGAACAGAAATTTTAAGCGTTGAAATTCTTTGACCAAAGTGCGTTGTACAACATTGTAATTAATCTAGAACAGCAAGTGCAACATATGTAGTGAACACTGTGCTCCTGGGAGGTAGCATTTTAGAGGAGAAATACAGCTATATTTTATAATGAAAGCTTTGATGCGATGATATCACTACTTGTAAACAGTCATTCAGCGATTGCTGATAATTTATTTCACTTATTTCTATGCCAGCGTTTATGAATGGGCACAGCTGTTCAAGCTTCTTAATCCAACCTCAACTAACAAAGAGTTGAAAAAATCCTGCAAGTCCCACCCCATATAGCCTGGTTCATGAATTCACCCCTTGGCAGACGCGTTGATGACTTTGATAAAACACCATACATCTCCCTCAGTCCTCTCTGGCAATGAGAAGACCGCAAATATGATGACTTTAATGGACCTGCTTACTATTCCAACAATCAAAATCAGCAACGGCATCTATAATGAAATGAGAATGGCACAATTGTGTCAATGCTGAGCGTTATCAAAACAATGACTTTATAACCACAAAGGTGGTATACAATTCTCTTCACATAAAATCTCTAAAATGTAAAAGATAGGGCAGTGAGCACTATTCTATCTCTATAAGGCAGATATTCGCTAGATGATACGATGGTTTGCTTCCTATTTAATACATTCGTTTGCATATTTATAAAGGTCTCAAATTTCGAGCGATTTTTTATTCCTCTAAATGATTAATAAATTAGTGCTCATTTATTATAACTGCAAATATATGCTGAAAGGTTTGGTGTGACGTATCGGTCGTTCGGCGGCACATCATCTTTCATAACTCACGGCTTAGCTGTCTCCAACGTTGAAAGAAAACCATATAAACAGATATATTAATGTAATCGCATAGACGTGACACCTTAATAATTGGTTCTGCAACGATGAAATTAGTCTTATCGAGAGAAAAGCTGATTTGCATTAAACCATACATACACATCTATATCTCTAAAATTTTAGTCAGTGGAAATGGGCAATCAAAGCACATTCAGGATACATAACATCGTACTGTAAGGGAGATTTTCCGTCCATGTTCCAATCCACATTTCAAACAGCACTGAACACTAGGAAATAGTGCAAATAGTAGAGAGATATTAATGTTGGCAATGTGCTATCTCGTAGGTGTATTGTTAGAAGACCAATAATTATTCTTCACTTCTTCCTGCATGATGGATGAAGAGCAAATATATTAAGGCTTGGATGTTAAACACTGATGACACAAAAGGCGATCGGAGATGTGTCGTTGGGGAATGTCTCAAAGTTGTAACATTCAAGATGAATTATACATTAGCAAGCTAAGCTCATCTCAACTTTTATACCGAAAGAATTAATCGCATATCGGATGATATCAATGTTGTTAAGTTCAGCACACAATCCGATAGCCAAATTACAGCGCAATTTCACAGTTGTTCATATTTCAAATGCGCAATGTCCGCTCTGTTTTGATTCAGGAATATATATATATACATGTTTACTTTTAAACAAACACATATATATCTTTTTATTTATTTGTTTATTTTTATATCCACATATTTGNATATATATATATATGTATATATATGTTTACTTTTAAACAAACACATATATATCTTTTTATTTATTTGTTTATTTTTATATCCACATATTTGTATAAGCGAAGCGCATTAAGAGTTGATAAGAAATCCGAAAAAAAGGTTCGCATTAGAAGCGAAGAGACTGCTCACTCTTTAACGAGTAATTGCAAGGACGTTTCTGAGTAGCCTTGTCATCTTCCGTCTCGATCACGATGCACTTTACGAGTCGAGGATGTAATGAGCAGTATGAACAACAGACAGGCGATCATGCCAGCTGTATATAGCCGTTTAGGGATACCGAGGGAGAGACTAGGTAAAGGGATGGGTGGAAAGTAAGGTTTCTAGCTTAAAAAGTTCCAATAGTTGCTTTAGAAAATGCATTACTTAATTATATAACTTTATCAACGTTCATCCGCTCATGAACTTTCCTCTGCACAATCTAGTCAATTCCTATACCAATGTCATACACCTGTGAAACAATTCAAGAAACTCATCGCTCGCGTTATACCAAAACTTGTTTCACTAAGTATTGCCGACAAATGAACCGCTTTCACTCTTTAAAGCTGCTTAAACCAAACTAAGCATTGCTGCTACCTTCACCTTTAAATTTCGTCTCAGTGAGAATAATCAGCGTGAATAAATAATTTCAGAATGAATTTTTAAGCGAAACTGCACTTCATTAATGCATGAATAACGTTGAATTATCGGGAGAGAATTGAGCAAAAAACAATTTGAAAAAGATGTGATCATATGAGAGTCGCAAATGCTAAAGAACTAATGAATTCCTATTGTTGTCTAAAAATGAATTAGAATCGTTCTGATAAAATATTCTAAGGTTTTTGTTGACGTTTCCAAGAGCACACTGATTAAATAATGGAATTTTTTGATTGAGGTGAACCTCTGCTTAGGTCGTAGAAAGAAAATTATTTTGTGTCACCGTGAGAGGCAAGTATACTTGAATTATTCATTCATATGCACCTAGGCCTTCCTCAGCTATCGAGGAGCGAACATTTCTTGATTTTTCTTGATATTCAAATTTTCTTGATATTCTTGATTGCCCTCATGAACAGGAAAATATTGCAAAAGCTAGGTGGGGTAACAATACAGATATTGCAATCATCGCCGGCAACGCATTACGACTGGCATTTAGTTCCTTCTTGCAGTGGGATTGAGGCTCACAAAAGCACCCTTCGTCGCATCCTTTAGGTCGGATGATTCAGATGGCGGAAGAGACACATCGTGGTTCGCCCAACCGGTGGACGATATGCCATCCCGAGGCTGAAATCGCGTGAAGAATCGGGCGAAATCCCGTTGCGTATCTCTCTACTAAAGCAACGACAGGATGCTCATTAACGTCTTCTAAGGTATTTGAGGTAAGGCAAGTACGAGAACTCACTGATCGAAGATTTTTAGCTCCATATCTAGCGAACATGAATGCGCGAAGTGGAACGACACTTCAAAAAGAACTGAAAAGTCCAAAATAGGCTGTTTCACTTATATGTTCGCTTCGTTACGGTAGGCATAAGCGGGCACTAACATAGGCACTTTTTAAACTCGCTTCTTTTGACTTTGCAAATGCTAATCAGTAGTGCCAACTAGCTAATTGCCGATTTACTTGGTCAAACGCTAACAGCTGAATAACGAAATCGCGAAGTGCTTTCAACTTTTGAAGATTTGCAGCTATCATTCACCTTGAAATTTTTATAGCACATATAAATGGTCAACGAGGGAATGCAAGTGATAGAGTGATAAGGTGATAAAATATGGAGAAAGTAGATAGCAATTAGATGTTGTAATAACCAAATGAGAATTGAATGTTGCGCCGAATAATCTATGGAATTTCATCAAGAAGCATTTCTTCATTAATGCCGCAGGAGACGTTTTACTGCTTAATTCCCGCCACATCGTTTCATTTCCTATAGCATTTCATTTGATAAGTTTTCCTTGCAATCATTCAACAAAAATGTTTTCCACTGCAATACTAGTATTTACTCAAAGTGCAATGCAATCACTTGAATTCATTACTCTGAAGCTAAGAGATATTGCAAAAACATCGAACAATTTTATATTGCAAAAACATCGAACAATTTACAGAAACTAGTGAATATTCCATATTTTTGATAAATCTTGCAGCGTGCATATCAGCAATCATCACGATAACTGGTGGCCCTGCCTGAGATAGCAATTCGCAGCTCTGCTCGATAGATCAACAAATTCCTCGAACAGCAAAAAAATAATAAAATTTGCTAAATAAGGCACTCAACGTTTTATTTCCTGACGCTCATGCAGTTGTTCTGCAGAAGTTTCACTTTCGCAAAGAAGAATTGCCGGAAACGGCAGTTTGCCTTGCCCATTCGCATGACCACAACGCAACTGAATGCAAGAAAAAAAAACAAAAGNCCCATTCGCATGACCACAACGCAACTAAATGCAAGAAAAAAAAAAACAAAAGAAAAAAAAAGCAAATTCTCTGGCAGCTTTAAATGCCTATAACTTCACTGAATTTTGATCGATCACATAGAGAGTTGACATCCCGTTACATATGTTTTATCACTCAAATGTCATGAATCTGGCATTTGTGAAGTTGATCAAATTGAGAAGACAATAATTGCTTCCAGTATTTTTGGCTGCCCAACTGTTTTCTACAGATCACCGTCGAGAGCAAACACTAACACAACTTCTGATTTTCAGAGGTAAATGAAACGTCCGTAGAAGAAACTAGAGAGTTGGATTTTTAAAGAATGCTCATCTAAGCGATGTTAGGAGCAAAATTTAACCGGCTTCCGAAGAAGCTATACCGGAACTAAAGCTCACTCGAAATATGCCAAGTTTAGAGGAAAATCATTCCCAACCCTAACTGACCAACTTAATTTCCTAGCCAGAACATCACCTATATTGGCAGGGAAATGATCGATGAATAGCTTTTCTGATTTAAATTTCGTGAGTTGCCTATAGCTTAGGAAGTCTTTCCATTAGCTGAAAAGTTGAAAAATCTGGAAAATAATTTAGCGCGGAGACGCGTTTCTCAAACTGAAAATCTGCTATAGTCATATTCAACTCGCAAAACTGATTAGAAGGCAAAAAATACTCAAAAAAAAATCAGTGACAATTGAATGTTCTTTTCATCGAGCGTCAACAAATCGCGGTGATTCAGCGTAAAATTGCATAACACAGCAATAGATATTGAACGATTTAAAATCTATTCAGGTGCTTTCCTATTAAAGTGTCGCCGTCTCCTATTACTGGTTCCCTGCAAAACTGCTATGAATACTATCGTCGAAATATCCTCAGCAAACATTTGTGAGCATCTCTTCGTTAGAGGCTGCTCAGCTTTATGTTAGCGACTCCACATATTGATGTCCATTAGTGCATGAGAGTGTATAACTGTTAAACTTCTATATCCAGCAAACGCCACTTAGTTTGTTTATTCTATAATAATTAAAACGTCCTTTTTAATAGGCCAATTCACCTGACTTCAATGCTTTTTGCCACTTCGAATTTGTTAATTTGCGAGACGAAAGTCCTTTGAGGAAATAATTTTTGCTTTGACTTGTGCTTCACAAAAAAAATCTAAAGTTGAGGAAGCATAGCTAAGTTAAAAAGCACGCTTCATCGTTTACCTTCCCTAAGAAAAAAGACTCAATAGAAAGCAATATAATTAAGCAGTCAAAGTTTTCGCAAATTTTGAAAGATGTTCCAGTTGGAAAACCATCGCACGCTCAAAAAATCACCATTTCTAAACGATTTTCAAAGAATTTACTGAAATGCTTCTGTATCGAAATATTTCTGTGCCACTCTCACTCAACACGAATTGCTGTAGTTGGGATAGATCGAGACCGACATGATTTTTTTTTTGTTGTTGTTATATGTCTGGAGGATCTTTCTGAATGATACTTTAAGCTTTCACTTGTTGAGACTCTGCAATGAAATGAATTATTTTCCAGAAGACTGCACCCGAAATGAGTGGCCGATGTGAACAATTCACCTAAATAGTGCAATAAATGCATGTGAAAATACGTAAAAGAAAACGTCAAATTACGTAACGATTGCACACATAACAGTCATTTCGATCCTTGTAAGATATTCTCTATCACATACTGAGAGTGAGCTTCATAGAGGTTCATGAGAACAATAGGCTAACAAGCAATGCAAATGTACACTACAATGCTATTATATGACTAGTGCATCTCTAATGCACTATTCGCATGCAAACTTACGTGAGGCTTACGAAAGACACAGTATCCAGATTCTAAGCGATTGACCGTACAGAAAAGAAATGGAATAAATTTGATTGTTTTGTGCTCAGGAAGATAAGAGAGGGAGGGAGGGAAGGGGAGGCGGGGAGGGATGAAGACTATGGATATAATACAAGTACCAAGTGCTGAATTAAGCAACGAAATAACGGCATACCGAAATGCGATTTTAATTTGTTACAGCTATTTAGCATCCAAAATAGCACCGTTAAGAAAAGCCAATTCTCGTGCATGTAAAGCTGATCGATTGCTCAGGTTCTAAGAGCGAATAATTTTTTCGTTATTTCACTTACACATCAAAGCTCATCACTCTTGCAAAGCGCACATAGTCGCATTCCTTCTAATGAGCATCATGAAGCTTTGTTTTACACATATTGCATTACGTCACTGACTCTTTAGCCACATGTGGAGAGCTAAATGAAGTTGCTTTTCTCGAAACAATGAAGCTTTATTATTGATGAGCTTTGTTATAATAGTCAAAATAAAACGATAAGCAAGATATGCTTTATCGATTGGTTAGATTTAGCGATATTCCACAGATGTAGACTCATATAATTATCACATCCGTTACGATGTCCTTCGATTCTCGACTGATATAGCGTTAAGCAGTTTTTGTTGGACTTTTTGGGGGACTGAAAACATATATGTCTTGAGACCTTCATTAAAGATATGGCGTGAATGAATGGTATTATGCTCATGTTAATGGCCGAAGTGGAGCCAAAAAGGAATGTTCGAATACAGGACGTCGGTTTTAGTTCGTTTACGAAGCGACTACTTCCTCCTTCCCCTTTGATCTCAATCACTCCCCTCGTGTGCACACAGCCTTTTCTCTTCCCCGTTTCTTCATCTGCTTCTTTCTACTCTCTCTCTCTCTCTGAGTATTTGCCTTGTAAACCTCTATTGGCGAAATTTGTTTTGCGTTTGCACGAAATTCGTGCCGTAAGAAATGTGTGGCTTCTTTGAAATTCAAAGTCATATTTGCGTTCTTCGTCATCTCACTTCCACTTTTTCATATGGCTTTTTTGAAGGGAATGATGTATAAAATCGTTCACAAGAGACGACATTCTTAGATGAAGCTACCTTTGATTAAGAGAAAAAAAACTATCCTAGATCACATTACACAAAGCTATCGCGATCAGTCTAAACGATGTCTTGCATAAATACTGATAGGTATGAATATAATTGTACATATATATATATATATATATATATATATATATA